>BSQZ01000062.1:1510000-1525000 GCA_033239005.1 Lamellibrachia satsuma | reverse complement strand
CTGGGCTGGTCCATCTTTGCCAGCTCTTTCAAGTCTTCTTCCGCCGCCTCATTTATGAGATCATCCTCACTGTTTTGCGTGACTTGCGTAGTTTCTTCCCCCTTCGTTTCTGCCTCAACTTCTTTTTTTCTTCACGTCGCCCTCGCTGCTTTGTGTGTCCTCTGTAGTATCTTCCCCCTTTGCCTCTTCTTTCTCCATGTTACTCTCATTAGTGCTTTGTTCCTCCTTTGAAACTTCCGTCGCGTCTTCTTTCTTCCAATCACCGCTGCTACTTTGTGTATCTTCGGTTGTTTCTTCCTCCTTTGCCTCTTCTTTCACCTCTTCTTTCTCCGCCTCACCCTCACTAGTGTGCGTTTCCTCTGTGACTTCTTCCTCTTTTATTTCTTCTTCCGCGTCTGTCTTCACGTCACCCTCAACATCACCTTCCATTGTTTGCTGGTTACCGATTGCCTCTTTTTTGTCTTCTGACGACCCCGTTACTTCTTTTTCAGCTTCGTTGCTTTCTTCATCCTCGGTTTCTTCGCCTGGTTTCTCTTTTGTGACCAGCGTCTTCACCTCCTCTTCGCTGACCGCGTCTTCGGCTTTTAGTTCGATGACACTATCTGCTGAGTTCGCCACAGTTGATTCTGAAAGGAGATATTAAAACATTCAAATCTACAGAGGACGCACAAGGCAGCGAGTGTAATCTCATAAATGAGGCGGCTAAGGAAGATGCGAAAAACTTATACGACTGTTAGGACAAACAAAACGAGAAAAAATAGTTTCCAGTTATTATTTCTCAAGCAATATAGGGTTCGTTCCAAGGCAATATATCCTTTTTGTACACATTGTTGCATGGCCTTACTATGACGCTTACCTGGCTCGGAATCAACAATTGGCATGGCTAAGGTGTAACTGGCCAAGAGAATCACCACGGCTATAAGTAGACACACGACCGACATCTGGCGGACAGAAACGACAACGATCGTTGTAAACAATGAAATGGAGACGGCCTTATCTGGATTTGTAATCAATGTATCTTCATATGCGCATCTCGCCAATAACAGGTCGAGGTAATCGGTTTCTTAATTCATTACAGATTGATATAAACAATCTGCGTAGTATATTGCATTTTGCCTCACCATAATAATTTATTATAGAAGAAAATCTTGATTTCGGGAAAGATAAAGAAGAACACAATAAAATAAAAGCGGCATATGTGATTCGTTTTTCACCATACATGCACACGAAATTGGTAGCTAAAATTCGTGGAGCTACTCCAGACCAATGTCTTTGTTCGTGAAGATGTTCATCAGACTGGGTGGTTCAAATAAGTAATATTTTTGCTTATTTCACAGTCAGTCTTATGTGAAATAAGTAAAATATCATTCATTGGTCTTACTTCTAAAATAGATGACTATGCAGACGTTTTATGCCAGCCACTGACGCAAGACGTCCTTCATGTGCGCCTTGTTGGCGCCACCAACGATCACAGTTTCATGTGATACAACATACTTTTGACAACATGTTTGTTCTATTTAATTCAGACACAACAGCCTAGTTAAATTCGAGGTGAACGAGCATGTTTCTTGTGATTGTGTAATTATTACAGTATACCACGTCTTCTGTCTAACCTGTTCGTTTGAACACAAAAAATCACACCGTAATTATATATTACATTTTTGTTTAATGTCAAATAGTCGTTTAATTGTTGACACTAAGGTCAACGACATCGTTGAACGACAACACGAGGACCACGTGGCTCCAATGTTTAATAGGTTATTGTTAGTTCAGTAGACGTAACGAAGCAAAAACTATATGGACAAATTTAATCACGTGTACGTGAAATATCATTATAGTGAAAGTCACACAATATAACTTAATTACCTTTAGTTCGCTCTGTATTATCGTCAAGATCGTGAAGTTTCTGCATTCAACTCTCGCCCTGTCTCTTTCTTTTGACGGTGTTGAACGATGACGAAATCTCCTTCTCGGTGGTGATCTTCTCTTGATCTCTTACTGTCAAGCTGGCTCCAAACTGTGAACAGAACCCCAATTGGTTGGGTTTATATACCCCGGTCAGTGACTGCATAATTCCCTGGACGACCCAATACCGGGCGGGCGGGCGGGCGGGCGGGCGGGCGGGCGGGCGGGCGGGCGGGCGGGCGGGCGGGCGGGCGGGCGGGCGGGCGGGCGGGCGGGCGGGCGGGCGGGCGGGCGGGCGGGCGGGCGGGCGGGCGGGCGGGCGGGCGGGCGGGCGGGCGGGCGGGCGGGCGGGCGGGCGGGCGGGCGGGCGGGCGGGCGGGCGGGCGGGCGGGCGGGCGGGCGGGCGGGCGGGCGGGCGGGCGGGCGGGCGGGCGGGCGGGCGGGCGGGCGGGCGGGCGGGCGGGCGGGCGGGCGGGCGGGCGGGCGGGCGGGCGGGCGGGCGGGCGGGCGGGCGGGCGGGCGGGCGGGCGGGCGGGCGGGCGGATAGTTAGGGAGGTAGGTAGGTAGGTAGGTAGGTAGGTAGGTAGGTAGGTAGGTAGGTAGGTTGTTGGTTAGTTATGTAGTTAGGTAGGAAGGTAGGAACTTTAGTAGATAAACAAAGCAGAAAGCCAGACTTAGTTAAGTAAACAACGTCCACGACCTTCAGCTGGTAACCATCGTTAAATAATTTGATATTTGTTATCTCCCGGATTACAGTCACAAACAGCATCAGAGGAGCATTGTAAGTTTTAAATCACATGCGAGCGTGCTTGCGTGTCAACATATAGTGTATGCTGATGCATGACGCCAACGTATTGAAGATAAACAAGATGTGCAACACTTCCATATATTTCATAATAACATAGACATCTGCTACGACAGTTCGGTTCCCGGAAGTAGTGTCGATGTTGTCGGTCGGAAGCAAATTTAGTTAACAAAGACGATGCATAATTGTCATAGTACATCATCTGGAAATATATGTTTCATAACTTTTCTAAGCGCCTACAAAAAGCAGTTATTGCTGACAAATAATATTATGATATTATAATATAAATATATTATGTTCTTACTAATGATTTTGCGATTGGCACGAGACCGCTAATGTTAGGAGAATACACATCAAATTAAATGTAGTTAATCAGTTACAGGTTGTAACTGATACCAAGGAATGTGAGAATAGGGCAGGGGTCTGCTTGGTCAAGAGTGGACAATACCTGATGGTGGCTGACGAAAATTCTGGATGTCGTTGCATCAATCCGTATATGTCTCCTCTAAGGATCCTGGTCTCCCACATTGTATCGTTCTTCTCTGTTTGGTTGCACTTTTGGTCCTATAGAGCATCTTTGTGATCTTCGTGTACATCCATCAGATACGTATGCAATATGTAGAGCCTTATAGGCATATATAGCAATAGTTTTCTCCTTGTATGCTACATTTCTCATATTTAACGCGATAATTCATGTTTGCATTAATTGGTGTTATAAAATCTTTTATTTTTCTGTATCCTGTGTGCAGCCATGTATACGTCCATTAATGTAATAGTATTTACGCAAATATCCACATATACTGACCTTTCTGTAATGCAATTGTGTCGTTTAAATATTTCAGAATGTTGTTTGAAGAGAAGTTCGCAGACTCTCGCGACAACGTAGACACAAACTGGGCTGGAACCAAGCTACCTCCGCCCTACTACAAACACACACGCAGTTAGACAACGAATTACAGGGTGTTGTCAGGTAAAGTCAACGTAAACAGTATGCTCGCTGTACGGCATGAATGTCAGGTCCTTTGTAGGTCTGGCTATATACTATAATTGGACATAACGAATATTATGATTTATTCAAGCTTTATACGTCAACGTTTATGTAGAATGTTCATGCGCCGTGTCAACGATTCATGGGGAGGCGACTTGTCGTCGACCCTCCTATTTCAATAATGCACACAGCGAAACCAATCATGTTACGTAATAGGATATTGTTTGTCTTCCAAACGTCAAGGTTGTGTTACATACTACACGCCTCTTTTTTCGCATTATGTTTTTTCTGACATTTGAAACACAACACATGCATTCAACCCCAAACATTCCCTCATATGCATCTTCTAATTGGCTGGATGAAACACACACTCACATGGACTATTAAGAGCCTGTTTACTTCGTTGTCATGGGGCTATTTGGTAAACCAGAAAATGCATGTCAGTGCGCCAGACATAGCAGCAATATGTGATACGTAGAAAAACATTGATTCCCGGTGAAACTGTATTCGTTGTGATTGATCTTGGCAGCTAAATGATCATGTCACGTAAATGTTAATATATATCTTGAACAAACGTAGTGCCTTCAAGCATTGCGTGGAATTGCAATTTAAAAAACTTGGTGTAAGATACTACATAATGTTTTATACTTAGTCCGACAAAGGTCGTGTCATTTCACTATATTTATTGCCTGGCAATTATTCTCATTGATATTAGGCCACGCCATTGAACAAATTCATAGTATAAAGAGTACGACTGCACATATATTGATGTGTGCATGTGTAATACCACAGGTGTAATACCAGCACCATCGCAATCGTCAAATCTTCACATTTTCCGGGTAGTAAAACGGCGTTTAAAATATATTTAAACAACTATAATTTTCATTCTTTCATAGCTCACAATGCATCATAAACCGCTACCAGTCACTGCTGGCAATAACAACAACAACAATAACAACATCAATAACAACAACTGTTGGTGGCTGAATTGCACTCGAATTAATTTGTTTAACCTGACGTACGTTTCCTAACATAAATATCCAGCACTATATCAATAATGCATATTTCGTTCCTTTGCAGAAGCAGAACTGCAGCTGACAAAGTGCGTCAAGTGAATGAATATTGACGATGTCAACACAGCCACGGAGACCATCACGATGGCAACACAGCCCCGGAGACCATCAAGATGTCAACACAACCACGGAGACCATCAATATGTCAACACGGCCACGGAGAACATCAAGATGTCAACACAGCCACGGAGACCATCAAGATGTCAACACGGCCACGGAGACCATCAAGATGTCAACACAGCCCCCGAGACCATCAAAATGTCAACATAGCCACGGAGACCATCAATATGTCAACACGGCCAAGGAGACCATCAATATGTCAACACGGCCACGGAGACCATCAATATGTCAACACAGCCTCGGAGGCCATCAAGATGTCAACACAGCCACGGAGACCATCAAGATGTCAACATAGCCACGGAGACCATCAATATCTCAACAAGGCCAAGGAGACCATCAAGATGTCAACACGGCCACGGAGACCATCAAGATGCCAACACCGCCTCGGAGACCATGAAGATGTCAACACAGCCACGGAGACCATCAAGATGTCAACATGGCCACGGAGACCATAAAGATGTCAACACGACCACGGAGACCATCAATATGTCAACACAGCCTCGGAGACCATCAAAATGTCAACATAGCCACGGAGACCATCAATATGTCAACACGGCCAAGGAGACCATCAAGATGTCAACACGGCCACGGAGACCATCAAGATGTCAACACAGCCTCGGAGAACATCAAGATGTCAACACGGCCACGGAGATCATCAAAATGTCAACACAGTCACGGAGACCATCAAGATGTCAACACGGCAACGGAGACCATCAAGATGTCAACACAGCCACGGAGACCATCAAGATGTCAACACAGCCACGGAAACCATCTTTGCGTTCAGCTGCGTATTTTGACTCACGAAAGTGGCTGACAATATGTTCTACATTTCTATGCTAATCTACAAGTGTTTTCCATGTAGAAAATGGAACATGAGGTGCTATGCGATTTGTTGAGTCGACCTTCGACTTGTTTACCCACACTCCGCGTGGTGGCGTCCATACGCCCCGTACTAGAGTTAGAACTAAATTGAATAGACATTTCCGTTGTTATGTGCTTAGCTGTTAAGCTCATCATGGATATAAATATATATATATATATATATATATATATATATATATATATATATATATATATATATATATATATATATATATATATATATATATATATATATATATATATATATATATATACATATATACATATATATATATATATATATATATATATATATATATATATATATATATATATATATATATATATATATATATATATATATATATATATATATATATATATAATTGTCACATTTGCCTAATATCGCGTATTACAGTTATAAATGTAATAGGCGACAATTTTAAAAAGCACAACCGTCGCAAAATATATGGAATTAAACATAATATTTTATAATTAAATGGCAACAAACGTATACTTTATGAATCGACACTGACTGTAAACTATTACGTTTATGTGTGACAACATAACAGAAGTTTACACTCAGTTCCAATGATAAATTTATATGAAAATAATAGTATGTGACATCACAATGTAAATTAGCATTTGGATGAAGACGGTAAGGAGTTATAATCCACGATGTTATGTCGATTTCGTTTTGCATCCTCTGGGAATGTTTGCAGTTTTGTCTATACATATTCTACAACGCAGTTACATTATGATTCTCATGTGTTAACTTATTAAATTCGTCTACGTATTCTTAACTAAATTATAAGCGTTGCCGGGCGATCCGTATTATAATTATATTGAGATTGCGGTCAAGAGATGTCTCATAAAGACGTATTACAGTCGAAGTCACATATACCTGAATTACAAGTAATAATAAAGCTACCAAGTTTTAATTAAGTTGACTATGTTGTTAGTTGTATTTAGAGCTGATCGGCTTCACAATAATATACATAAACATATACATAAATATACATAAATTACATGTAATAATAAAGCTACCAAGTTTTAATTAAGTTGACTATGTTGTTATTTGTGTTTTGAGCGGATCGGCTTCGCAATAATTAGACAATGTTACAACCTCGACCTGTTATTACAATTTGATAATGTTACAACCTCCACCTGTGGTTATAATTAGACAATGCTACAACCTCCACCTGTTATCATTAGATTCTTTGCTGGAATGTATGTGTTAGGCCGAGTTCAGTCAAATTGGTGTAGACCCTATTCCTGACTACACAGAATTATGAACACTTGTTTAAATAAACATATTTATTGAATCAATGTAAATGCTATACGAAAAGTGCACATTGTCTAAGCAAGCATAATAATAATAATAATAATAATAATAAAATATGTATTATCAAGCTTAACGCTTTTGTTCAAATTATTAGAATTCCGGTTCCTTATTTGCGACCTAAATGCACGCATATATACGAAGATGGAATTTGCACGAACGCACGCACGCACGCACGTACGCACGCATGCATGCACGCACGCACGCACGCACGCACACACACACACACACCCACACACACACACACACACACACATACACACGCATGCACGCAATGATGTAACCACTGACGCATGCACGCACACACTCAAACTAATAAGCAATAATCAATATTACGAATATGATTATCAGTTTCACAATTAACTGAAATGCCATCAATTGTTCACAAATGCTACACGAGTATGCATAAATACCACACACACACAGATGAACACAAATTATATATAATATCTCCGGGAATAGTGGTTCTGCAGTAATATAATAAACCGGTTTGTTAACAGCAAAAGCACCACGTCTCCCTTGTGCTGCAAGAATTAGCAAATGTTGATAATTAGGAAATATTTATAATTAACTTTTTAAATCGTAACACGGTCAGTTTCCCTCACTGAAAACTCTGTGGATAAAGTTCTTTCAGCAACATTGACGATGGGCTGAATGTCCTTAGTGACTTTTGGTGTATGTCCTTAATAGTCGCTAGATGGAGCCAACATCGGTGATCACGGGTGTCGTTCAATCCGGTCCCGAATGCTGCCTAGACATCAGCAACATCGGAGGTATCACATCGAAGGCTCAGTGGCTTTGTGGCAGTCAAATCCTGGACTGCCCGCAAATAAACAAAACAGTTGTTTAAATGATGAAGTTTCGTCTGTGGCAAACTAGTTGAACAACATATATCTACACTGAACAGTATTGCGCGTAGACGGATTTGACGGTAACAGGAAAACACATCGGGATATTTAGTTTAGCTTTCTGCTATTTCATTGTCAGAATTCCAAGAAATAATAATTTCGGAAAACACATTCTAAGGCACAACATTTATTTGGTGAAAACACTTAAGATTGAAGCAGTTAGATACTTGGAGGTTTGGGTTAAACCATTTCCCTACATTTGCGGAATTAATTAACTTCGGAAAGACATTTGAAAACTTAATTCAAAAGACATAATTATATGCCTGTTTTAAAAAAGAACAAAGTCAATGTGGATTTACCTTATCACAATTGAGATTCACGATCTATCTGACGCTAACTTCGGCTGGCTCTTCGGGCGTATCGGCGTTCTTTAGGGCTGTCTCGATCAAATCCAGTGCGTCTACTTCCAATGTATCTAGGGTGTCTTGATTAACAACTTCGTTCTCTGTGGCCAGGGTGGATTCGTCGGCCGTCTTGTCAGCCTCCTCTGTCGATATGTTGCCAGCGGTTGTGTTCTCCGTGTCGATCGTTTTTACCACTTCATCGGCTTCCTCTGTCGTCTGGTCTGCTTCGTCTGTCGTCTTGTCGGTTTCTTCTGTCATCTTGTCGGCTTCTTCTTTCGTTTTGTCGGCTTCCTCTGTCATTTTGTTGGCTTCCTCAGTTGCTTTAACGTCCTTTTTCGTATCGGACTCGTCGGTCAGGGTTTCATCCTTGACTATTTCGTTCTCCGTGATCGTGTCTGCAGCGTCGTTCTTCTTCTCTGTGACAGTGACAGCGTCAGCGTCTTCGTCAACTGTTTCTTTCACGTCCTCTGGCTTCTTCTCCGTCATCACTCCGCTATCATCGCTGTCGTTTGATTCGACTTTTTCAACTGTGTCGACGACAGGAGCCTCGCTGTCTTCGTTGTCATCATCGGTCGTCTTCGGTTGTTTCTCTGTCTCGTCGGTTTCTTCATTGGACGCTTCCTCGGACGTCTCTTCGGAATCGTCGCCGATGATCTGCACCGACGAGCTGGTATTGCCGTTACTTCCGCTTTTGTTACTTCTGGGCGCCAAATGGCTATTGCCGTCGATCTCGGTGCCGACTTCACTGCTTTCTCCGCTTCCCACGTCCCCACTGCTCTCAACTTCGCCGCTGCCTTCTGCGTTATCACCTCCTATGTCTGCGCTCGGCTGGTCCATCTCTGCCAGTTCTTTCAAGTCTACTTCCGCCACGTCATTTATGAGGGCGTCCTCACTGTTTTGCGTGTCCTGCTTAGTTTCTTCCTCCTTCGTTTCTGCCCCAACTTCTTCTTTCTCCAAATCTCCCTCGCTGCTTTGCGTGTCCGCCGTAGTTTCTTCCCCCTTCGTTTCTGCCTCAACTTCTTCTTTCTCCACATCGCCCTCGCTGCTTTGCGTGTCCTCCGTAGTTTCCTCCTCCTTTACCTCTTCCGTCACCTCTTCTTTCTCCACGTTATTCTCATTTGTGCTTTTTTCCTCATTTGAAACTTCCATCGCGTCTTCTTTCTTCCCATCACCGTTGCTACTTTGTGTATCTTCGGTTGTTTCTTCCTCCTTCGCCTCTTCTTTCACCTCTTCTTTCTTCGCCTCGCCCACACTAGTTTGCGTTTCCTCTGTGGCTTCTTCCTTTTTTATTTCTTCTTCCGCGTCTGCCTTCACGTCACCCTCAACATCACCTTCCATTGTTTGCTGGTTATTGATTGCCTCTTCTTTGTCTGTTGATGACTCCGTTACTTCTTTTTCAGCTTCGTTGCTTTCTTCATCTTCGGTTTCTTTGCCTGGTTTCTCTTTTGTGACCAGCGTCTTCACCTCCTCTTCGCTGACCGCGTCTTCAGCTTTCAGTTCGGTGACACTATCTTCTGAGTTCGCCACAATTGATTCTGAAAGGAGATATTAAAACATGCTAATATACAGAGGACACACAAGGCAGCAAGTGTAATCTCATAAATGAGGCGGCTAAGGCAGATGCGAAAAACTTATACGACGGTTAGGACAATTAAAACGAGAAGCAGAAAATAGTTTCCAGTTATCGTTTCTCTGATAAACAGTCATAACAGGGAGATTAAATTAAAATTGGTGCAATCGCAAAGAAAGGGACGAAAGTAGACTATATACACTTATCGTTACACTGACTTGAAAATAACACGATCTAAGTCTAATGTTATTGCTTTTTGGAAGAGTTGTTGCATTCTTTGAATGGAGAGATGATCCGGTTTCTTGGTTATTAATATTAAGCATAATTACCTCTCAAGAAACTTCGTGTTCTTTCTGAACTGGCACAGTTGTAAAATAAAGGAGCCGATTAACATCTACAGAAAGAAACCTACGCTGAACCGAGACGTTGGCTAGGAGCTCCCACCAGTCCTACTCCAGCTTGTGTCACATGACATTGGTCATGTGACACATCCGTAACTTCAGTCTGCTGAAGAAGACTGCGAGATGCAGTCGAAATATTCAGAAAGAACACGAAGTTTCTTGAGAGGTAATTATGCTTAATAGTTGTTGCATTGTCCTTACTATACGGCCAAATTCAAAACAATGTAAGGACTTTTATCAATAGTATCAAAGCAATATAGGGTTCGTCCCAAGTAAATATATCCTTTCCGTACACATTGTTGCATGGCCTTACTATGACGCTTACCTGGCTCGGAATCAACGATTGGCATGGCTAAGGTGTAACTGGTCAATAGAAGCACCACTGCTATACGACACACGACCGACATCTGGCGGACAGAAACGACAACGATCGTTGTAAACAATGGAATGGAGACAGCCTTATCTGGATTTGTAATCAATGTATCTTCATGTGCGCTTCTCGCCAACAACAAGTCGAGGTAATCGGTTTCTTAATTCATTACAGATTGATATAAACAATCTGCATAGTATATTGCATTTTGTCTCACCATAATTATAGAAGATAACCTTGATTTCGGGACGTTCATGAGACTGGGTGGCTCAGATGAGTAATATTTTTTACTTATTTCGCGATCAGTCTTATGTGAAATAAGAGAAAATATTATTCATTGGTCTTACTTCTAAAATAGATGACTATGGAGACGTTTTTATGGAGCCACTTACGCAATACGTCCTTCGTGTGCGCCTTGTTGCCACAACCAACGCTCACAGTTTCATGTGATACAACTTACTTTTGACAAATGTTTTTTATATTTAATTCAGACACAACAGCCTAGTTAAATTCGAGGTGAACGAGCACGTTTCTTGTGGATTAATTATTACAGTAACCGATAGTGCATTAAAGGGAAAACAATAACGCATTACACCACGTCTTCTGTCTGACCTGTTCGTTTGAACACAAGAATCACACCTTAATTGCATATTATATTTTTGTTTAATGTCAAATAGTCGTTTAATTGTCGACACTAAGGACAACGACATCGTTGAACGACAACACGAGGACCACGTGACTCCATTGTTTAATAGTTCCTTGTTAGCTCAGTAGAAGTAACGAAGCAAACACAATACGGACAGATTTAACCACGTGTACGTGAAATCTCATTATAGTGAAAGTCATACAATATAACTTAATTACCTTTAGTTCGCTCTGTATTATCGTCAAGATCGTGAAGTTTCTGCGTTCAACTCTCGCCCTGTCTCTTTCTGTTGACGGCGTTGAACGATGACGAAATCTCCTTCTCGGTTGATCTGTTACTGTGAAGCTGGTTCGAAACTGTGAACAGAACCCCAATTGGTTGGGTTTATATACCCCGGTCAGTGACTGGGTAATTCCCTGGACGACCCAATATCGGGTCCAATTTGCATAAGTGATTCACGTGTGTCATTGTTCCCGGCCGATAGGGCACATCAAGGCACTGGGACGTGCGTGACGTCAATGTGGTTCTCGGTAACTAGTGACGTGTTTTGTTGACGACCCAGTCATTATCACGAAGAGGGAACGAGGGAAATTGTAAACCGATACATTAACAATATAATTATGATCAACAAGTGTGATCGGAACGTACTTAGGTTCACGTAACCAATTCGATGTAACCGTGTAACATAATTTCCTTAAGAAAAGCACCATTAACGCTAGTTTATTATACATTTTTTTTAGATATATTCAGTTTATTTTATATAATGCGTGTAGTTGAAATCTATGCTATTCTAAATTCGTTATATATTAATATAACATTATTAACAAATATACTTCTACTTTACGTTGCGTTCACTTTATTTAGAATACACGATTATTAATTCATATTCTCTTAACACTAAACTATGACTCAAATGTCATGTAATTATGCTAGAAACTACAAGTCTCAGAATTATACGTTGTAATAATGTAATATGATTAAAATAACGAGATTATTGATCTGCAATATAAGTTACATTACAACTCTCCCAGGCACGTCGACATTTAAACTTTGAGTATAGGGCGGGCGGGCGGGCGGGCGGGCGGGCGGGCGGGCGGGCGGGCGGGCGGGCGGGCGGGCGGGCGGGCGGGCGGGCGGGCGGGCGGGCGGGCGGGCGGGCGGGCGGGCGGGCGGGCGGGCGGGCGGGCGGGCGGGCGGGCGGGCGGGCGGGCGGGCGGGCGGGCGGGCGGGCGGGCGGGCGGGCGGGCGGGCGGGCGGGCGGGCGGGCGGGCGGGCGGGCGGGAGGGCGGGCGGGCGGGCGGGCGGGCGGGCGGGCGGGCGGGCGGGCGGGCGGGCGGGCGGGCGGGCGGGCGGGCGGGCGGGCGGGCGGGCGGGCGGGCGGCCGGGTAGTTAGTTAGGTAGGTTGTTAGTTAGTTATGTAGTTAGGTAGGAAGGTAGGAACTTTAGTAGATAAGCAAAGCAGAAAGCCAGACTGAGTTAAGTAAACAACGTCCACGACCTCGAGCTCAAACACGAGTTCTTTTGCCGAAAGGTCTATCGATGCTGTCACGTGGGATGACCAAGGACATCGGCGAAACGGAAGTAAATTAATTTCCAAAAAGTACAAGTCATCCGCCGAGGTCGTAATATTCCCGGAACGAAGACATATGACCGCAAATGCAACAACAACAGCAGCATTAGCAACACCGGCGGTGCTCGCAGAACTGGATACCGACTACCACCGAATAAGTGGCATCAAAATAAGAAATACAATATGTCATCTGAAATTGTACTGCTTGGAATTTAGAAGTGTTATTTTCTTGACACATTTAATAAACTATAACTTCTTGAAGGTTGTTTTTTGTACATGTTACATACAACGCCATGTACCCCGATGCTGGACAGTGAAATTATTCAGTCACATGTTGCAACTGATATCAATAGGTATGCGAATGGGGCAGAGGCCTGTTTGGAATGTGTTAAGTGTACACATTGCCTGTGATTTGCTGACGAGCATTCTGAGTGTCGTTGCATCAGCCCACGTTCTATAGTGTGATCAACAGTATCAATTACAGGTTGTAACTGATACCAAGGAGTGTGCGAATAGGGCAGAGGTCTGCTTGGTCAAGAGTGGACAATACCTGAGGGTGGCTGACGAAAATTCTAGATGTCGTTGCGTCAACCCGTGTTTTACCATGGCACCAGCAGTACGGTGAACCGATGCATTACCCAAAGAAAATCACAGAAAGCTTCAATCAAGGACGTGATTCACGAAACATTCCAATGTTTGCAACATTTATGTCGTAAAGGTGGGTCCCGACCTAACTGACAGTTTAATGGTTACTAAACTGTACTGACAATTAGGCCAGGATTACCTAAAGGAAACGATTAAAAATGGGTCAACATTAGGATAGCAGAACACCTGAAATCTTCGTTTTTCGTGTTACATGCCTCTGGGGCACAGAAACCCTGCACTACGTTTTTCCAGTCCAAAGCGCCCTACTCCACCCGTGGGGCTCTATCCCATCCCTATCAATCTCCCTTCAACGCCCTTCCCCAGATTATCCCAGCATGGCAGCGATTATTACATGATCGCGCCTTTTTTCAACAATTCTGCAGACTGCATTCGCAACAGCAACACAAGAGGAACACGGTAAGATCTGATTCAGCGGACATCTAGACGTCAAGGACACAAGTCTGTCGAGGACACGGTCTAAAGTCTGACTATGTTTAACTAGGCTTAAGTTCACGTGTTCAGCCTGGTCACTGTCCTATCCAATATGTCTCAACGTACACGCAAATACACATCACCGACGTTATCAAGGTTGAAAATGCATATGCAACAATTTCCATATTCTTATAATAAAATAAGTTATATCAGCAAAGAAAAAAGGAATTAAAAAGGAATGCATTTGTCGGTGGTGGATGTTACTCGCCACAAGTTCCCACGTTGTCATTAAATAACTGCAGGTCTAAAGAGAACAAACATAATATATTCGTTCATATTATGAAGATTTTTCAGAACGTGTACCCTATACCTGAACAATAATTGCAACGGTAATAAAGCAACAGTGTATTGGCAATGTTCAGTGTGCAGCTATACTGTTATCATGAATATACATTACGTAAAATTATACATGGTCATGATTTGCAAATTACATGAAAACCGGTCATATTGCATACGATCATATTAGCAAAAATTATATTAAAGTAATAATATTATCTTTGCGAAAATATGTATCATTCATAAGTCCTACATATGCGCATACTATTAAATATGTATATAAAACAACCATAACTATGTTATCCTAAAGCTACAACTAAGTGTGTTAATGGCCTCCTCGACTCAAGCCCAGATGTTGGGCCGTTGATCGATGACAGTCTCATGCACACAACAATGCGACAAGATGAAAGGCACATACTGCAAGGCTGGATGGCAACCTGCACTCGCTCGGCCTTTGAGTCAGACAGCTGCCGTCGATCACTGCCACACACGAGGGCCCAGAGTAAACAACACCGGCAAAGTTCGCGTCGTAGAAAACACGCGGTTGTAACGGGAATCACAAGCCGCGAAGCGTTTTGTAGGTAAAACCAGGAGCACTAATCTTACTTTTAGGAAGAATAGTTTTAAACGTAACATGTCCAAAATTAGTATTCAATAATACATCGCCTTACCAACATATCGTAA
>BSQZ01000062.1:1227500-1505000 GCA_033239005.1 Lamellibrachia satsuma | reverse complement strand
GGTCACTGCTTATGTTCTGACACACACGCACGCATGCACGCACGCACGCACGCACGCCATGCTGTGTCATTATCAAAGTAGAGTCAATTGGCTCTGCGATGATATGTAGGCAAGATATGGACGTGATAGCAAATTCTGTACATGTCGATTTTCGATAATGAATTGAATTTGTCAGCTTGTGATCGAAGTTTGGGTTGGGGACATGTCGGCGAATATACAGGCTGTAATTATTTGTAATGTAATGTTAGTCCTATGACGAAACCATATCTTGAATGTCCATAAACAAATGGCCGGCTTCACTTCACTTGCATTTTTATAACGACTGCCTCATGTCAAAGGTCACGGTCAGGTCATTTATCTGAAGAAAACAAAATACATCTGATTCCAGAACTGAGACCTAAAGCAAGACAGTGTCACAACACTAGAGACGAGGTAATTAACTATAAAACTACTGATAATAGTATTTAAACCTAAGGAAGGTAAACGGACTAGAGGGCGCGATGTAACCTTAGCAACAGAACAGTGTGCATTGCATATAAGAAAGTATTTTGGACATAAGAAAGTATTCATTCATAACGAGGACAATAAATGTATAGAATACAATTGATCTACTGATTATGTAAATGCTAGCAGTGTGAATGTGTGTAAAATAGCATTGACAGGTATCTGATAAGGGCGGGCAACAGATAAATGAAACGTTTTTGTATGCTCGATAAGCCAATGGCTTCCTTGTCCACCAAATTAAATTATTTTCGAGATGGAATTTTTACACAAATCAACATGTCAAAATGTGGCCCAAGTTAAACGTCACATTGTTTCTTGATTCTTATTAACACAATTTAGTTGTGGCGCCTTGTTCTCTGGTTCTGCAGGATTCGTCGACGGTAGTTGTGGCGCCATGTTCTCTGGTTCTGCTGGCGTCGTCGATGGTAGTTGTGGCGCCATGTTCTCTGGTTCTGCAAGCGTCGTCGACGGTAGTTGTGGCGCCATGTTCTCTGGTTCTGCAAGCGTCGTCGAAGGTAGTTGTGGCGTCATGTTCTCTGGTTCTGCAGGCGTCGTCGACGGTAGTTGTGGCGCCATGTTCTCTGGTTCTGCTGGCGTCGTCGATGGTAGTTGTGGCGCCATGTTCTCTGGTTCTGCAGGCGTCGTCGACAGTAGTTGTGGCGCCATGTTCTCTGGTTCTGCAAGCGTCGTCGGTGGTAGTTGTGGCGCCATGTTCTCTGGTTCTGCAAGCGTCGCCGGTGGTAGCTGTGGCGCCATGTTCTCTGGTTCTGCCAGAGTCGTCGATGGTTGTTGTGGCGCCATGTTCTCTGGTTCTGCAAGCGTCGTCGACGGTAGTTGTGGCCCTATGTTCTCTGGTTCTGCAGGTGTCGTCGACAGTAGTTGTGGCGCCATGTTCTCTGGTTCTGCAAGCGTCGTAGGTGGTAGTTGTGGCGCCATGTTCTCTGGTTCTGCAACCGTCGTCGATGGTTGTTGTGGCGCCATGTTCTCTGGTTCTGCAAGCGTCGTCGGTGGTAGTTGTGGCGCCATGTTCTCTGGTTCTGCAAGCATCGTCGATGGTTGTTGTGGCGCCATGTTCTCTGGTTCTGCAAGCGTCGTCGATGGTTGTTGTGGCGCCATGTTCTCTGGTTCTGCAAGCGTCATCGATGGTTGTTGTGGCGCCATGTTCTCTGGTTCTGCAAGCGTCGTCGATGGTTGTTGTGGCGCCATGTTCTCTTGTTCTGCAAGCGTCGTCGATGGTTGTTGTGGCGCCATGTTCTCTGGTTCTGCAAGCGTCGTCGATGGTTGTTGTGGCGCCATGTTCTCTGGTTCTGCAAGCGTCGTCGATGGTTGTTGTGGCGCCATGTTCTCTGGTTCTGCAAGCGTCGTCGATGGTTGTTGTGGCGCCATGTTCTCTGGTTCTGCAGGCGTCGTCGACGGTAGTTGTGGCGCCATGTTCTCTGGTTCTGCAGGCGACCTTTACCTTTTACCTTTTATCTTTATTAGAATCGACTCACCTTCACCAGACGCCATCACGTTATCTACTGGCACGTCCTCTATTGTATCCCAGGGCAAGAAATAGGGAAAGGCCGTTGTAGAACACGAACTAACGGAATATGCACAATTCTCAAAGCAGTAATCGATGGTTGTTGTGGCGCCATGTTCTCTGGTTCTGCAGGCGTCGTCGATGGTTGTTGTGGCGCCATGTTCTCTAGTTCTGCAGGCGTCGTCGATGGTTGTTGTGGCGCCATGTTCTCTGGTTCTGCAGGCGTCGTCGATGGTTGTTGTGGCGCCATGTTCTCTGGTTCTGCAGGCGTCGTCGATGGTTGTTGTAGCGCCATGTTCTCTGGTTCTGCAGGCGTCGTCGACGGTAGTTGTGTTTATGTCGTGTCGCGTCACATGTCTTCGTTCCGGGAATATTACAACCGAAAACAATATTAAGTGCCCTTCCGGGAAGCGGACGGCTCGTCCCAGGGTTCAGGAATCAAAGTGATCTTCTCATCCGCTATGTTCACCTTTCTCCACAATCAACTCCCCTCTCGTTGTGTGCGTGCGTGTGTGTGTGTGTGCGTGCGTGCGTGCGCGTGTGCGTGCGTGTGTGCGTGCGTGCGTGCGTGCGCGTGTGCGTGCGTGCGTGCGTGTGTGCGTCGCGCATCTGCATGGGTATTTTGCAGGATAATTTTGCAGTGGAAGTTGTCCTTCTTAACGCGGTTGTCGTTGCAAGTCGCCGGCGTCCCGAGCCGATAACCCACTGACACATTGAACAAGGAGGGTCCAACGATACAACGACCTCTGTTTAACGTCGAGGGTCTGACGTCTCCGGTGTCGCTTCGGCCTAACCAGGCACGCGAACCATTCACTACCGGGAAAATTATGTGTTTATATGTTTATATGTATTGACTGTGTCGTACGTGCGGGTCACTGATGTTGCGAGAAACCTTGTCTTCCCGTTATCAACACCATCTCCCTGATTGTTTCTAAACCTCATTCATTTGTGCTATTTGACTATTCGTATATTGCTATTTTAAACATATTGACGACAGTTTGATTGGTCTACGTGTAACTACGCATATTTACAGACGTAATGATGAAATGGCAGCACAGCCATTCGTGTGGCAACCAGCGCTAGTAACGACATACTAAGACGATCGACAGACCAGCTTTTAAATGTATTGACACCATCAATGAAGATGTGGAACAGGAGCGTGGAGAGTTACACATGACATTTGTCTGGAAATAAATAGCTGGAGCCAGAAAATACGACACCAGTAGCCAACTTGAGCAGAGAGCGTATATACTCTCACCTAGGAGAGTATGACCACAGTAAACAGTCAGTCCTGAATCATTCGCCCAACCATTGTTCCGCGTTTCTTTCCTTCCCCGGGGAACCTTAAACGTGGGTTAATGAACTCGGATTGTTTACTTGTTTACGGGAAGCAGTGTCAATGACCCGACCGACTGATTAGACGTTGATTGTTGAAGGAACGCACTTCACCGTCACTTCCTTGGAACGGTCGAAGGTCAGAAAACAGGCCAGACTCCTGGAATCCCACACAGGTTTATGCGGGTCAAACGATGGTTAAACATAATTTACTCCATGTTACGGAATGCTAATTCGAAACGAATCATCTGGGTAAATTAACTTAGCCGGGGTAATAATTATGGATTGTCGTTATATGTGCCGTCAGGACAGTAATCTGTTGTTGTCCGGTTTGGGAGAGAAAATGTGTCGAACACCGTATGTTTCGCCATAAGAAGGCTCCTAGGAATCGAACTAAACCCAATTACTGACGCTACAACTACTACCCTACAGCTGTGCTAAACTCGTTAACTCGACACCTATACTGTTATACGGCTTACTGGTGCACTGTGCAAGCTCGCGCGTACACTTTCTCGCCTGTCACTTTTGTGACCGATGATATTCAAGCCGTTAATTACGGGAGGCACTCTCGCTGTCAACACTAATTAAACGCTTTAGATATCAGACTGGAAGGGTACACACAAAATTGAAAGTGCATCATGAGCCAATGTAAAGGTAAAGGTAATATAAGTAATACTAATAAAGGGTAACACAAGGTAATACAAGGTAATATAAGGTAATACAAGGCAATACAAGGTAATAAAAGGTAATATAAGGTAACACAAGGTAGTATAAGGTAATACAAGGTAATATAAGGAAATACAAGGTAATACAAGGTAGTGTAAGGTAATACAAGGTAATACAAAGTAGTATAAGGTAATACAAGGTATTATTACGTAATACAAGGTAGTATAAGGTATTACAAGGTATTATAAGGTAATACAAGGTAATATAAGGTAATACAAGGTAGTATAAGGTAATACAAGGTAATATAAGATAATACAGGGTAACACAAGGTAGTGTAAGGTAATACAAGGTAATATAAGGTAATACAAGGTAGTATAAGGTAATACAAGGTAGTATAAGGTAATACAAGGTGTTATAAGGTAATACAAGGTAGTACAAGGTAGTATAAGGTAATACAAGGTATTATAAAGTAATACAAGGTAATACAAAGTAGTGTAAGGTAATACAAGGTAATGCAAGGTAGTATAAGGTAATACAAGGTAATATAAGGTAATACAAGGTAATACAAGGTAGTGTAAGGTAATACAAGGTAATACAAGGTAGTATAAGGTAATACAAGGTATTATACGGAAATACAAGGTAGTATAAGGTAGTACAAGGTATTATAAGGTAATACAAGGTAATACAAGGTAATATAAGGTAATACAAGGTATTATAAGGTAATATAAGGTAATACAAAGTAGTGTAAGATAATATAAGGTAATACAAGGTAATATAAGGTAATACAAGGTAGTATAAGGTAATACAAGGTAATATAAGATAATACAAGGTAATACAAGGTAGTGTAAGATAATACAAGGTAAAACAAGGTAATACAAGGTAATACAAGGTAATATAAGTTAATACAAGGTAGTATAAGGTAATACAAGGTAGTATAAGGTAATACAAGGTATTATAAGGTAATACAAGGTAATACAAGGTAGTATAAGGTAATACAAGGTATTATAAGGTAATACAAGGTAATACAAGGTAGTATAAGGTAATACAAGGTAGTATAAAGTAATACAAGGTAATAGAAGTTAGTGTAAGGTAATACAAGGTAATACAATGTAGTATAAGGTAATACAAGGTATTATAAAGTAATACAAGGTAGTATAAGGTAGTACAAGGTATTATAAAGTAATACAAGGTAATATAAGGTAATACAAGGTAGTATAAGGTAATACAAGGTATTATAAGGTAATACAAGGTATTATAAGGTAATACAAGGTAGTATAAGGTAGTACATGGTATTATAAGGTAATACAAGGTAACATAAGGTAATACAAGGTAATACACGGTAGTGTAAGGTAATACAAGGTAATACAATGTAGTATAAGGTAATACAAGGTATTATACGGAAATACAAGGTAGTATAAGGTAGTACAAGGTATTATAAGGTAATACAAGGTAATACAAGGTAGTATAAGGTAATACAAGGTAATATAAGATAATACAAGGTAACACAAGGTAGTGTAAGGTAATACAAGGTAATACAAGGTAGTATAAGGTAATACAAGGGAATATAAGGTAATACAAGGTAGTATAAGGTAATACAAGGTAGTATAAGGTAATACAAGGTAATACAAGGTAGTATAAGGTAATACAAGGTATTATAAGGTAATACAAGGTAATACAAAGTAGTGTAAGGTAATACAAGGTAATACAAGGTAGTATAAGGTAATACAAGGTAGTATAAAGTAATACAAGTTAATACAAGGTAGTGTAAGGTAATACAATGTAATACAATGTAGTATAAGGTAATACAAGGTATTATAAGATAATACAAGGTAGTATAAGGTAATACGAGGTAATATAAGGTAATACAAGGTAGTATAAAGTAATACAAGGTAGTATAAGGTAATACAAGGTATTATAAGGTAATACAAGGTAATACAAGGTAATATAAGGTAATACAAGGTATTATAAGGTAATATAAGGTAATACAAAGTAGTGTAAGGTAATATAAGGTAATACAAGGTAATACAAGGTAGTATAAGGTAATACAAGGTAATATAAGGTAATGCAAGGTAGTATAATGTAATACAACGTATTATAAGGTAATACAAGGTAATATAAGGTAATACAAGGTATTATAAGGTAATATAAGGTAATGCAAAAATGTAAGGTAATATAATGTAATACAAGGTAGTATAAGGTAATACAAGGTAGTATAAGGTAATACAAGGTAATACAAGGTAGTGTAAGGTAATACAAGGTAATACAACGTAATACAAGGTAGTATAAGGTAATACAAAGTATTATAAGGTAATACAAGGTAATATAAGCGTGATATCCAGTCCGTAGACCAGGTCAAACCGCTTTATGCTTCACCCCCGGCAGACCTGTTCATTCTAACACCAACTCGACTTCTCTTAAGCCACGCTGCAATTACTGCGCAAAGACTACGCCTATTCTTTCACACACATACCACCACTGTTTATAGCTAGGTATGTATACAGCTGCGTGAACTGGTGCAACGCTTAGTGATTTGTGAGAACCGAACAGCGGTTGCGCGGGGGTCTGGGGAAATCTTGAATGTTTAGATATTCCTTGGAACATTTTGAGTCATATTTTAGTCCCGCATGGCATCATTTCATATGGATTATTTTCAACAAAATAGGTTGTTTTTATAACAAGAGTATTATATAATAAATTGTAAAGTAGTGCTGGTATGATGTAATAACTGGTGATTCCAAAGGTGATTATATTGTTCTGAAACTTTTCACTTCATCTTTTCTGAATTTGTGTATGAAGTATTATATTTTACCAAAATCAAAACATCATTAACGCGCGGCGGCGGCGGCGGCGGCTCGCCTTGCCAATTGGGACATATTTATTGGATATCGCGAGACTTTGGCACGCCTCCCCCCTATAATTTCTGCCGCGCACCTCCCAGGAAACCTAAGTCCACGTATGCAATAGAGGGTACACAAAATAGTGCATTTTCATCAATAGATGGCGAATACGTTTTAATCAAGGCATCCTGGGATAGTTGTCAGCAAGATTTCTATGAAATGTATGTGGCTTATTTCTTTTGATGTTTTAGAATTTAGAAGCTACGACAATACGACTTTTGTTTTTGTCAAATATCAGTAATTAAACGTTATTATTGGTACGGTGTATTCTTTGCTGAGACACTAATGTGTTAAATGAACAAATAAGATCGAGCACACGTTGTATTACATACACTATTGTTCTTCAAACAATGTGTCGACAAATCTATGTACATTTAAGAACAAACGGGTGTCGACGAATGTAGTATTACATTACTAGCTAGCACACACGATCGCCGGCATCTTCAATGGCGCCCTGGAACACCAAGACCACTTGAGCTTGCAAAGGTGTCCTGACATTACTGCAGAAGCCGGTCAAGCAAATTGGACCATTGACAAGTGTACGTCCGATTGTCTTACTATCGGTACACCGGAATACTTTGCACTCGTCGTCATGTCGAGGATTGCGCCGAAAGTCAACAATTGCCTGTCGTCAGGCGTAGCACGGCGGACGTAGCCTTTGGATACCGTTGGCTGCGTGTCAAGTTTTTCGGCATCGACTTGAGTCGCGCTTTCGACACCATCCTTCGCGACATGTTGTTCGACGTACTCTCGACTTTCCGCGGAGAGTCGGAACAGCGGGTGGTCCGCCTCCTTCTTGTTGACACGTCGCTCGAACC
Source organism: Lamellibrachia satsuma (assembly GCA_033239005.1). Taxonomy (NCBI): domain Eukaryota; kingdom Metazoa; phylum Annelida; class Polychaeta; order Sabellida; family Siboglinidae; genus Lamellibrachia; species Lamellibrachia satsuma. Next base: position 1,497,258 of record BSQZ01000062.1, on the reverse strand, counting down.
ACGCCTGTCATCAGGCGGTAGCCACGCATTCGCAACAACGATCGGCACGCCGCAAGGTGACAGCTTCAGCTCAGTACTGTCCACCGTCTACCTGGAAGCAGTCTACCGAGGTCGCGCCTTCCGACACGCCCTCCAGCCGACGATTTCACCAGTTCGTCGCGTTCCTACCTTGACGATGCTGAGCGTATTGCGCCAACTCGCTTGGCAGAGTGGTCATTGACGATCAACACGACCAAAACAGAAAGAACCACTGTTTGCCGGCAAGCTGACCGTATCGACGAGGAATGACGGACGACATGCAAGCTCGTTTCCCTCCTCGGTAATGTTGAAGAAGTCGTCTTCCGGATGTTATGGACAGTCTGGCTGAGGCGATCGCTGATCAGCCTGCAACTTCTTCTACGTGTGTACGCATCGTTTGTCGTGCCCATGATGATGTATAACATTGGCACGAGAGACTTAATGAAAGAAGAACTGGATCTCCTAGACACGTACCACAGGCGTCACACCTGCGTCAGTTCGCCGGCATCCACTGGCCACATCAACTCAAGGGGTCATGCCTCAGTTAGACTTCCTGGTGTGTTACAGACATAGTAAGTTTGGATATAGGAAGAAAAAATAATACGATCTGACATAAGTACATTTGAGCAGGGACATTACTAGGTTTGCTGGTGGAAGCTGTTGAGAGTGGAATGGTGGATTTTTAGATGATTTTAATAGGAGGAAGGATTTTTGTGATTTTTTGGCCACTAGACACGTATGCGCCGTAGTTCGTGCCAATATTTGTAAACACTGACGGGTATCGCACATACAGGCATATTACAAAAGTTAGAAATGTCTAATTTTGACATAACTCGACCAGCATCTCAGTGGAATGATGACAGCAGCTGGTAAAAACTTAGGATGTTGGATGGTCACGTTAACTTGGCCACCAATGGGAAATGTAACTGTAGGCTGAATCCTCAAGCTCCACGTCGTTCAGAGGTCGACCGCGGACGACACTGCCGAAGGCACTGATTGCGGATCTGCGACGCATTATGCTGCCGACATCGATTTTTTGCGCACGACCTGACTGTCTGTAGACGTAGACAGCAGCGATGAATTTTAATGACTATTTTTAATGACATGGACCTTTTATAATGTATTTAGTTAATTAATTATATTTTATTAATCACCTATTTAATTACTTATTACTTTTAAGTGATTTTAACTACTACTATTGTTTAAAGACATTTTATTCATTCACGTACGAACTGGCATAAACGAAACACACGTGATTCACTTCACATCTGCAAAGCGAAAATGCACGTAGAAATAATAAGAGTCGCTGCTAGTTACTTCGGATATCTTCTACTATCTTCTGAAATAAGTGCATCGGGCTGTCCTGCATTTCGATTTGCATCCACAGGTCACGAGCCCAGATATGCATCTGAGATAGGGGACAGCCTTGTCCAGACAGCTTTCAAGCAGCCTGACTCTTTCATCCACGCCGAGGTGTCGATGGGAGATGAGACATCTATATATGTTCCTGGTCTGCTACAGTCCGGTATTTGCCTGGTTCGTACAGTGCCAAGTTCCAGGGCATCTCTGATTGGGGTAACACCACCCATTTTGGCCTTATCAAAGAACCTGGCATGGTCGACTACTAGCAAACTGCTCAGTCTGGACGAGTTCTCCTTCACGACCAATTCCCTTGATAAGGAGTGGTTGGTTGTGGAGAGTTTTCCAGTACGACTTTTCCCGATGAACACAAAAGGCTGACGTTTTAGTACAACTTGTTATGTTAGTATGTGGAAACAGAGTAGATTATTCCTCACATGTTGTGCCAGTCTCTAGTATACTGCATGTGTTGGGAATCATCCGTTGATATGAATGGAGTATCAATTTGGTGCCAGCATCTTCAAGGCATTAGGCTTTCAAAGAGCTTGGATGACTCCATGACAATCAATCAGCACACATGTCTTCACGTCAGCTTCTGGAATTTCTGCGGGTCTGTGAAATCCACGTAGTTTTATAATATCCACCAGAGGCGCCAGGTGTTATTTCGGGTCGCCTGTATTCAGACGTTAGGGTTACTTTGAACGCTTTTGCGGGGTTTCCGTCTTGGGGTTGGAGATGCGGGCCGATCTCCCTGCAGCTCTCGCAGCAGGTCTGCAGCGGGTACATGTGCAGACTGCATTCGTGTACGGCCTTGAAGCCCCACTTGAGCAGGAAATGTCGTGCCATCAGCCATTTGTCAGGGAACCTTAGACCTGCCAGGTAGCGATCGGTTGTATTGTGATCTATCAGGACATCTCTGCACAAGGCGACCGTAACACCACTGCCCCGCATCTGGACGAAGAAGTCTTCGTGCTCAAAGAACGGACGTGACGTATCCCACGAGCCGGCAACCAGCACCGCCTGGCGGTCGGCGAGGAAGAAGTTCTTGACGCGATCACAAACGATGCAATGGCTAAAGAGAGGCACTTGTTCGTAGAAGGCGCCGGCGTAGTTGTACAGACTCGGGTAGCACCTGCCCGAGTCGCATCTGTCCGCCACGCGAAATATTCCGTCGAAAAAGGCATGGTCGCCCACGGCTCCACCGACAATGTCTGCGCTCGATCGCTCCAGCAGGTCGACCATCTTCGTGAGATTCGTGCGCGCGGTGAACACGAAGTCGTAGTCCGCTACCAATGCGTACTTCGTTTCTACCAACATGAGCGCCATCTTGCGACCGAATCCGATTCCTGGTTTGGTCTTAACGTAGATGACGCCAGATGGCGGTAGATCGACAGAGCGGTAATCGTTCTCATTCGAGTTATTCTCTAGTTCGTCAACGACGACAAATTTGATATTGGGATAATGTTGCCGTGCGGACTTGATAAGTTGTCTGACCACTCCGATCCGCCCCTTCGTTTTGACGGTGATCGTCACACATTCAGTCACCTCCCGACAGTGGTTCGACTTTCCGCTGAGCGCCACCTGGGGACAGACTAATAATATTTCACTTGCATATTCATGACGATTAAGGACTGAAGCGCCGGTGTTCTGAAAACAGTCTACTGCGGAACTGGCAACATTGTTTTGAACAATGAAATGGGCATAGTTGGGCCTGCTAATAGCATGTAAAAGTCTGGCTCTCAAAATAGTTCTCAAAGCTTAGCTTGGTAATAGATAACACTCACTGACGGCAGCCATTTCCCATGTATATTATTTCATAAAAGACTAGTATTATATTAATGATACTAGCCTCTCGTCGTCCTTATTATCGTGAACACCATTTCGCAGATACCACGCTGGCGCTCCCGTTGTGACAGAATATTTAAAGCTATTTCACACCGGGAATTTTAAAAGTAGCATCAATGGTTCCATTCACATCGCTCATTACAGGTCATCACAATACAAAACTGGTGAGTTTCACAAAGACGATATGTTGACGGGCTGTTAATGTTGACGATTCCTGCGTGAAATCACCTTTATTAAGACCTTGGCATCGAGGAGTTTAATGTTGATTTTGTTACGCACGAACTCTTACATGGAACCTTTCATGCAGACTAAATTTTAAAATGCGAAATGTGTTTCATTCAAAACAAATACCAGCCTCTCCCCCACCTTGATGGGCTTCCGTCCGTCGTTGAGTGTGCATGCCGGTCCGCTGCAGTTCCCCATCCGCGTGTGTCCGTAGCCGACAACAATCGACTCTATTCCCAGGTACTTGGGATATATCCCATCTCCATTGACGACATAAGTTCCATCAGCATCAATCACCGTGACTCCACTTCTTCGATGCACCGCTCTCCCGGTCGCTAACTCTCCTCTTGTGCCCAATAATCGACTGTGTGTTGCTGTTGGGTTTCGGTCGTTCCACGTTGTTAGTTGGTACACGGTCGTCACGGTAACCAGCATCTGAAACATTGCACAAACACGTGCTATGTCAACAGTGGCGCATGTAGGATGTCGTTAGGGCGGGCCAAGCTTAGTCACCCGTTTACGTGCCACCATGTAACGGCGCAACAGGCAACATACGGAAAAAATAAAAAATGTAAACCAAAGGGGCCACGGCCCAATGCCCCCCCCCACCAAACACGCCACTGTTAGGAGACAGCTAAACCTTGCATTACGTTTGGCCAAATGAATGAATGGTTGTTGTGATGTGTATCCACTGTTTTTTCAGTAACAAAAATGGTGCCTTGTGATGAATACAGAGTCAAGGGCAACCCGTTGTGCAAATCACATTGTTATGGTCAATTTAAATGACGGCTCACTGGAAAAGGGCATTGTGTGCGTCTAGTTTTGTCCCTCACCCGAGTTGACCCTGGGAAATGACTTCTTCAGTTTCATGAATTGTTTCATCTATAGAAACTCATTCACCTGCAGCCCCATTAACATCGTTACTAACTAGTGGGAAAGTTTCGCATGATATTGTTAAATCGGGGAACAGATGGCGGCGCCACGCAATTTGCATGTGACGTACAATTTGCCTGTGATCAACAGGACAGCAAGCGGTAAAATAAAAGTTCGTTTCTATTGAAAGTGGCTCAATGTTTTTGATTAAAGCAAATGAGACTCGGTATTGCACATGTATTTGTGAAATGCCAGGCATATCCACCACGTATGTGCACACATATATACTACAAAACATGCCTGTTTGTAACAGATTTATTGACCACTACGCTCATCCAGAACTTCCATATATAACCTTGAGTGGAAACTGAAATCTCAAGACCCGGTAACACTCTCTGCTATTCCTGATGTATGTGAAGCGGCAGTATCGTGCAGTTGTGTGAAAGGATGTGCCAACAACAACTGCAGCCGTCGAAAGTCGGAAATGCCGTGTGCCTGGCTATGTAAGTGCACAGGTTGCCTAAACATCAAAGACCGATGAACACATTGCGACATTGACTGTCAGCCACGTGGAGTATTGTTGCTTTGTCAATATACAGGGCACGTTTGCCTATACAGCCGCCATTATGCACATTGTTATTCACATTTCTATGGAAACATCTTCATAGTAGCTATGTTGCTTGGCATCGTTTTATGAAAAGTCAACTGCCATCATTAGAAGCATTGTGGCCAACATAGTAGGCCACAATAGGAAATGTATGATTATAGTTATTAAAACATCATTATTACACTAATTAAAAGGGTCTTTGTCTATTTCGGGGGCAAATCGAACGCCGTTTTGTTTTTGAAACGTAAGGGATCGAGGACCCTTCCCACGGTTTGCCAACATCACTTTTTGGAATCAGTACACCCAAATTACCCTAAAATCGTTGTTAAGAGATTAATATACCATTATTATACTAAATAGAAGGGTGTTTATTTATTTTGGGGCAAACCGGGCGCCATTGTTTGTTGGTTTGTTTTACTCAAAAAAAAAGTCTACACGGTTTAAATTTTCTGAAATTGTCACCGATCTGTTATATACACCGCCTCGTCCACAGCTGTCATCAATCCCGCTGAAGTTAGACGCCGATCAAAAAGAACTATAAATGTATGTGTGTGCATTTCTTCTTCCAATATTCTGTCTAGCCTCAACATGCTGAGGATAAAGGCAGACCGATTGTAATGACAATAGTCTCACTTTCCGCTTTAATTCGGTAAGCTGACATGAACGTAACCACACGTAAACCTTTAGGCCGTTCTTGGTTGCAAAATCAACCACTGATCTCTACATAGAGACAAGTGGCCTCAACCCATCCTATTAAAAGATCAGCACTATCGTCCATCACGTACCACGTGAACTTCGCGACTGTCTTGAGCAGGAAATGACGTGATGTCTTTACGCATGTCTGCCAGTCATTAACGAACGATAGTCCAAATTTAACTTAAGCCCGCCATACGCATACCGATTATTCTGTTGTCAACATGCTGGCGACTACTTTTTCAGTTGGCAACTCAAATGTAGGCGTTATGTGTATGTTCTTTTTGTAGACATCCGGCATGTGAAAAATCGGTTGGCCGACGGGCGGCTAATTGGCGGCAGACAAACTGTTGGCGACTACAAGTCGATAGGTGCGTGGCGGGCTTTACGTCGTATGACATTCAAAGTGGTTTTTAGTTGCCACGTTCGCGTCAAAGGCCGGAGAACGGACAAACGGTATATGACAGGAACTGTTGCTTTTGTGGTTCAACATTGACAAGTATCACAAAGATATATTGATTGAGGTCATATTACTTTGATGTTGGGTATTATTAGTATTCGTTGAGCATTATTAATTGCCAATCGTTGATATGACGTCAACGTATCGAAGTGTCTATGCCCCGCTATCACTGGCGTATTCTCGCAAGAGGCAATCTGGACATATACAGGTGATTTCTGGTTTTTGTTGTATTGTTGTTGTGATATAAACATTTAAATAATAATAATGCCATTTCCCACCATTTATCTGCAGAATATGTGGTGCACAAAAGTTGGTATGATTTGTCTATACCATCCTTATTCAGATATATGATAGAACATCACCAATCGTTACTATCGTAAACTGTGGTTACTTTGAAAAGTTTTTACCTTTTATCATATTCTTGAAAAACGTGAAGGTGGAAGTGCGATTTCTACCTACCGATATCGGGGCATGCATGCTTCTAATGGCATGCGATAAATATATGCAGACAATAACTCAGACTCTTCGTTGTTTTCTTTTATTTATAGGGTGTTCAAAGTTACCCCTTGGTTGGGGATACTTTGAACATGTATACTGTCATCCACCTGTTGTCTTGCTTTTCACCGCGTGTTCAATGGCATAGCCTTATAGGGTTAGTTTTTTATGATTCCCACAACCCTTCTTCCGATGTCCAGATACAGAAATATAGTAATGCGTACCCCCTAAGGAAACAGGTGTATACAAGTTAAATGCCACATAACGTTACTGAAAGTTTTATTAGAAGGAGGCATCCTACTGACATCTTCAATTTGATAATTACGCTCAAGAAAAGTAAATTTTTTAATTTACGACAACTTTTTGAAAAACGTCCAACCCACTTCTCACACCTGCACAAGCGCCGTGCGCGTACCTGAGCTACATTTGACATTAAATCATGTCTTCCTTTACAATGTCAACCTTCTTTCTTCAGGTTTTATCGGGAAGTCGGCAGCGCGCTGTTTAGCCACTTAATATGCTTATGTTACTGCGTAAACATTCTCGGCCATGTTCCGGTGCTTTCATTGACTTTATGGAACATATCCATCAGACAAATGAGGTGAACTTGGCGATCTTGTCCAGCTCGCGGCCCGATCATTTGTTATTACAGTGGCTGCTGTGCCAAGAACACAATGATAACTTTTATGTTGAGATGGACTGTTACCACAGGTGTCATACTGCGTTAACAAACGTTTGGCGAGTTCATTGTATCATGACTAAAACGTATATTGACATTTATACACACACACACACACACACACACACACACACACACACACACACACACACACACACACACACACACACACACACACACACACACACACACACACACACACACACACACACACACACACACACACACACACACACACACACACACACACACACACAAACACACACACACACACACACACAAACACACACACACATCATGATAAGTCATAACTGTAGAGTCATTAACATTTATTCGCAGCGCTGATGATTCCTCGTCTTACAGTTTTGGAAACATAAAAAATAGTCAGTTTCAAAAACTAATTTCGAAACTGTTTCCACAGCTGTAGTTACATACCCTTCTTTATCATTGTTGTATTTATTAATTGTATGTGTATGGTAACAGATATGTAGTCAAGGGTGTAGTCGTCCCTGTCTTAGCTTGTCCCGCAGCTGATCCAGCTACCAGTAGCCGGGGTTCCTACCAAGGACCACGGGCCAGGTTGTTTATGTTTCACGTCGCAACCTGTGCTGTTAGGTCAGCTGTTCTAATATTGGCATGTCATTCCTTACTCATGTTAATGCTATTACTTTCGGTTTTCATATGCTGAGCATCAGCCGTGACGTCAGCGGACATGCGAAGAAGGAGTATCGAGCAAAGGGCATTTCTGCTGTAGAGACTTACAGGTTCATCCACACTGCACTTATATACTCTACTTTTTATTTGGCTAATTCTAAACTTATGTTTGCTTTTCAGGTGATACGGTTGGAGGCTGGAAGGGTGTGGTTGTCCCTGTCCCTAGATAGTCCCGCGTGCAGCTGACCTGGCTGCCAGTATACCCAGAATTTGTCCCGCAGATGCAGAAGAGGACACAGAAAATGACAAAGAAAAGGACGCGGAAGAGGACGCAGATGAGGACCTCAGAAGAGGAACCAGAAGAGGACGCGGAAAAGGACGCAGAAGAGGACCCAGAGACGGCGTTTTATGTTTTCAGCTCTGCACAATCAACCGTGAATCATTCTCTAAGATGAATCATTCTGAAGCCAACGCAAATAGTGCTGTTTCGACTTTCAGTGTATTTTTATTCTGAAAACAACAAAACGTGAAAAAAACAATATGTTGCATTGTGTGTCTGCGCACGCCACAGTTAGCGATCAAATATCGTTTGTTCGAAAATTAGACATGGATGAAACCAGTTGGGACCTCGGTATGGTGGAGGGAAGGGGGTGTAGATATAAGGGGTGTGGCAGAGGTCTCAAATTCCCATCTCCCACCTGTTTGGGGCTCAACCACCCACATATTTTTGAGGTCAACCTCCGACCATTTTTAGGAGCAACTTCCCACCTCCCACCTCCTGTCACCCCCTCGACATAGGACGTTGGGAACTATGAGCTTCTTGGTAGTCGTAGTAACTCCCTGTCCGTAACAATACCACTTTGGTTGCCAGGCCACTCGCGAACCACACTTTGGTTGCCAGGCCACTCGCCAACCACACTTTGGTTGCCAGGCCACTCGCCAACCACACTTTGGTTGCCAGGCCAATCGCCAACCACACTTTGGTTGCCAGGCCACTCGCCAACCACACATTGGTTGCCAGGCCACTCGCCAACCACACTTTGGTTTCCAGGCCACTCACCACCCACACTTTGGTTGCCAGGCCACTCGCCAACCACACATTGGTTGCCAGGCCACTCGCCAACCACACTTTGGTTGCCAGGCCACTCGCCAACCACATTTTGGTTGCCAGGCCACTCGCCAACTACACATTGGTTGCCAGGCCACTCGCCAATCACAAATTGTTTGCCTGGCCACTCGCCAACCACACTTTGGTTGCCAGGCCACTCGCCAACCACACTTTGGTTGCCAGGCCACTCGCCAACCACACTTTGGTTGCCAGGCCACTCGCCAACCACACTTTGGTTGCCAGGCCACTCGCCAACCACACTTTGGTTGCCAGGCCACTCGCCAACCACACTTTGGTTGCCAGGCCACTCGCCAACCACACTTCGCAAGATTCACGTAAATAAACGCAGTGACGCGGATGCGTAGCGTCTGTTCACGGTTCCGACGTTTCTCAAGATGCGCCGACCAAGTTTTGGTATTTCTGCGTTTGTTATTCAATCGAACGGAAATCCTCCATGCCCTTCCTCAGGGAAGGGGGGGGGGGTTGGACGGATTCGGGATGTTCGGGAAGTTGGAACGAAACTCCTTTTTGAGAGAGAATTTTTTTTAACTCTAAAAATTTTCAGAAATCACCCCGGAAATCATCGGCTGAGTGTGCGCTCTAACCCCCCCTCAAAACCCCGATGACGAGGCTGTCGTCTACACGTGGGGCGCGGTGGCGTGGAGGTCAGAACGTCGGACTCTCTATTGAGAGAACCCGGGTTCGAATCCTCTTGCTGCCGTTTCGAAGCTTTGGCAATTTCATTTTCAGTCCCAAGGATTGGATACCGCGCTATATAAGAACGTACCTTTTACATAGCATATGGCGTTTCTAACTTTAAGCGAGCCAATATGTTTGATAGTTTGCAACCTCCTTTTGCCCCAAATGTAGTAGTTTCTTTAGACGTCTACGATAAGGATGTAACGATGGAGTCCAACATCCACGTATCTTATAGTATTCTCTCTTTTCGCCTAACATTATGTATTGTGCTGAAATATGGGGAAATACATATGCAGCAAATTTAAATGCTTAGTCTTGTTACAGAAAAAGGTTGTAAGATTAATATGTGGTGCTCGGTGGTTGGACCACACATCTAGCCTATTTTATAATCTCCGCATTCTAAAATTGCCAGATATGGGGTGAAACTAAAAACTACTGAAATTATGTATAAGGCATTAAACAATTCATTGCCAAACAACATGCGAAAGCTTTTGTTTTGTATTAACCTATCTATGTGACCCGACAAAACTGTGTATTTAAACAAAAGTACGCACGCATTAATCTAAAGGCAATGTGTATATCAATTAACGGTGTAAAGTTATGGAATTCCCTTGACAGCTTGTTAATTCATTGCAAGAGTGTTCATCTTTTCAAAAAGAACTCTATTGTTCAAGTACTGCACCGCTATGTAACTAAGGAGTAACTTGATTATGGTGAGAACAAAAATGAATTGTACTGCAGTAGAATTTTTCGTGTACTATTAAAAAATTACTCTTAAAAAAATCACAAATATACTGAGAACTGAATTGTACAATACGCGCTTACACTTGTATAATTGTATTATTTAGTGTCACTTGTAAGTGATAGGGCAAGCGACAAAAGCATTACGCGTCTTCTTGTCCTTTTTCTACATTTTTAACTTGTACTATTGATGTTTAAATTCAACTGGGTTTGTATGTTTACTGTTGATGTTTTTGAAATAAACTTTATTATTCAACACACCAACATAATAATATATATATATATATAATTTAGCACACCAACAACGTTGAAGTCCCGACATATCGGGCCTACTCCCGAGCCGTGGCTTCCATTCATCGGTGTCGGTTCTCTTTATATATATATCTCTTCTTATATTGACCTCAGTTCCAAATATGGTTATCATCAGTTGGTCACATGCCCTCAAAAGCACAACACTCCAACGGATGACGACAGGCAAGACGTGGTGTGCCCTGTATATAGCATGGAGATTGAAGATCCACAAATCGTGACTGGATCCAGTGTCACCACTACGGGATCCAGTGTCACCACTACGGGATCCAGTGTCATCACTACTGGATACAGTGTCATCACTACGGGATCCAGGGTCATCACTACGGGATCCAGTGTCACCACTACGGGATCCAGTGTCACCACTACGGGATCCAGTGTCACCACTACGGGATCCGGTGTCACCACTACGGGATCCGGTGTCATCACTACGGGATCCAGTGATCACTACTACAGTCATCACTACGGGGCCACACAAGTTGCTATACTTACGAAGGCCACATAGAATTGTTAATATTCATAATTTAGAATTACTCGATACCTGATTCAGGCTTGCGGTTTTTTGTCGTCAACTTGTCCCAGTAAGAAGTCATCTTGCCCTAGGTCTAAGTTAGCATTGCGAATGTTGGGCAATTAATTGACAAAAATAGTTCTCGCTCTCCTCTTACTTGCATATTAATTATTATTACCTTGAAATAAGGTACACATGTCCCCGTTTGAGGTGTATTGTTGCCAGATGGCTTACGGTAATAAAAGCAACATTTACCCCCATGTTACTCAAAGTTCGGACTTCACAGCTGCCTAGATGTTAAACGGAACTTAGCAGTGTCTGAGCAGTGTGTGAGCAGTGTCTGAGCAGTGCGGTGTCGATACAAGTTTACAACTGTCATAATGGGCGCGGTGCACTGACGTCGGTAGTGCGTTTCTGTAACCTGATGACGCACTATGCGACGTACATCCATTTGTTTACTGGCCGCCTGATGACACTAAAGTAAATTAACAGCGCACTTACGTATCAGTTAACAACCTTTTGAACAACATATCCTATAACGCCAACAACGGTGATTGGGCTTCGTTAAAACAAAAATCCCCATGGGATTTACTCTGTATAATTATATGATAATCCATCATTATGATTTTCGTATTGATAAATGTATATATATCCTCTCCTCCAGAGCATTGCAGAACAAACGACTTGGCAGTTTACAACTCGTGCACCAGAGCCTGCGTTCTGCAGTGGGGGGGAACGTGTTGTGACACGAGAGGAAGAAGACGATCAAAAGACGTCTCATGGTTGCTGTCCTCAATGTGGAGGTATTGCTGTGCATATCTGATTTTGATGATTAGTAACTGAAGCACAGAGAGGGATTTTTCCAAGTTGAAATCCACCTATCAACAATGAGCGAGAACAGACTGGTCCACCTGACTAGGCTCAGAACGGAAAGGGACGTCATGTGTCGGGTTATCACACAATCCTACAAGGCATATTTGGTGGAATTGGAAGGGGAGAGTGAGAGAAGAGGTGAATGGAGTCAGCCGAGAAACAGGATAAGTGACGGAAGGAGAAGGGAGACGAGATCAGTGACGGAACGAAAAGGAAAACGGGATCCGTGACGGGAGGAGAAGGGAAACGGGATCAGTGATGGAAGAGAGAATGGAAACAAAACTCGATGACCCGTATCGATGTCAGCCTTATGAAAATATACCATGATATACCATGGTAAATGGTAGGCTATGGTATACCATGTTTTTTATATAGTATGTATGGCAATGTATGCCATTGTATACCATACATGGTGTACCATGGTGTATCTTTTTCAAAACACTATGGTATATCATAGTAGTTTACCATGGAATACCATAGATTACCTATTTCGAAACGCCATGGTATACCATGGTATTTTACCATGGCATAATTGCACAAGGACAGGCCCGCCCAGACTTCATGGACAAAGAGAAGAACAACAACGGAATCAACGAATATATTGCTACAGTACCACAGTTGCTGTTATCGCAAGCCGCCGCAACTTCTTGGACATGTAGAACGACGTCATTTCTAGTCCCCTGGCTACGTATCGTCCGTCGCTACAGATGCGAGTTGTAGCCCAATAAGCCACCTGTTGACGTCTTGAGACCCGCCCGGTCATGCGTCACGAGTTTCATTTCTCCGAGTAATAGTTTGAAACTACATAAAAGAGAAGAGTTGCGGTGATGTTCAAAACGGTGGGTACTGCGTGCCGTGTGAACTAAGACGTTTTCTAAGACAGCAGTCAAATCCATTTACTGAATCAACAGAAAAAATTTCACTGAAGCCAAAAATTAGCAACATAATTACAAACTAAGCAACATAGAGTAGAAATGTAGACCTACGTGTGAGGTTGTCTTCGCTACCAATGGTCGTTTCGCCACGTGACTTTTTTATTATCAGGATTTAATGTTTATTTGTGCTAACTGATCCCTTCGTTTAGCGTTAGAGCAACCATTAAATTGGCTATAAAACCGGTTTATCATTCCCGCCTTCAACTTACAAGTACTTACAAATACGGAGAGTTATGATTTAGGATACAACAAGGAGTATGTTGTAGTGATTGACTGCTAATTCAAGATAATCATAGATCAATACATTGGAATTGTTTTGTCCTGAGCTCTCTGCATGTAAGATCGAGGGTGTTAGCTTGACTCTGGTGGTATACAATGGGCTAGGCCAGGCTTGCAACTCTATGTACATTAACGGTTACTCAAATAATCATTAGACAAATAACTGTGATATCGTGATCTGTAATCAACCGGAATATGCTGTCATAGTAATAGTCTGTTATAACAACCATACGGTGTTGTAGGTGTCGTTGAGTTTCAATGTCCTTTGGTGCGAAGGCGGGAATCACATATCCAATTTCTCCCGCTAATTTAACGACTGCGTTGGCGCCGAACGAAGGGGATCGATTAGCGCCCACACGTCAGCGCCAGACCCTGACAACAATGACATGTAGCGAGACGGGCCACTGCATCCTAAGCGACATCAAACGTAGGTCCAATCATTCTATTGTACTTTGCTTACTTTTTATACACGTCTTCGTATGTTCTGTCCCAATGAAATTTGGACTGAATGTGACGATCGCCTTAGAAAGCATACATAGCAACCACTTTCGTGTCGCCATACACCCTTCACATAACTGCTGTTTGAGCAGAGATAAATGTATATTATGTATGTTTCCTAACACAATCGTCAAACTTAGCTGCCTAGACGTCAGGTCACGGTGTATGACGGTGCTTTACCTCTCATTTACAGTGACAAAAGACAGGCAAACACATGAGGACAATCTACTGTTCAACGACGTTGCGGCAGCTGGGGTCTGCAGCGACTGTGGTAGGCCTACTGCAACAACATTAGACGCCGACATCATAATACATCTAAAGTTCGGGAACAGCTGACATCAAAACATATATCACTGATAGGTCATACATGTTGAACACATGCATGATACTCGATCAAAATTGGTTAAATGTAGTCCATGTGAAAACCACTATCCCATTTTTCGCCCGATAAAGCAATGGCGGCTGGCGACTTAAAATAAACATATTTCGTCGTGTCGACAAGGTGTTGTTGGAGATAGACAGCTTAGTTGCAATGGATAATGACCCCATTTCATATTGATGTGTGGGAGATACTGTGGCGTGGACTGCATTTTGTTCATACGACACCAATTCACGTGCTCACACACCGTGACTTATCGTCGCATTGGGTGTCACAAACAACGTGAGACCGTCACGATCGATGACTGTATGGCTTACCGATGTGTCAAATGTCATAAACCACATTAGTGCAACGCCATTAAGCATTTATCATAATTCTTCTACATCATTGTGTCAATATACACAAATACACCCCGTGCTGCTTTTCCACCAACGCTACTAAGTGATGTTAATGTTGAACTGACTTTAACCTCGGTATTTAACACCAACACGTCATTGCGCATGTGCACCATCAACGGTATTTGTAATTCCCTTGCAAATAAATTATATGCTGCAAATATTCTCCATGTCACACTGTCTGACACTGTTAAACAACATAATGCCGTGAACTTTTAAATCGGAGTATAATGTAATGTACGGAAATATTGCCCCTTTCTGGAGGTACTGACCTGCTTCAAGCAACAATAGGAGATGCGACATCGAAACCTTAGCAGCTGTTAAATAACTATTAAGGTCCAATTCAGACGAATCCCTGTTAACCATCATCCCGGGTAAAACTCCCAAATTCAATCGGTCAAAACACCGCACTCCAATTCATATAGTGGGGTTGTAAATCAAATTCATATAGTGGGGTTATAAATAAAATTCATATAGTGGGGTTATAAGTAAAATTCATGCTACTCTTTCTAAGCAACTAAATGTATTATTAAAAAGTTCACCAGTTAAAAATAATAACACGCATTACGCACGCGCGCACACGCGTATAATGTTCCACTGTAAAAAGGGACCTCTAATTTCTGTATAATCTTGTCTTTGTATGTTGGACTATCATGTCAAGATGTATTCATAACATGACGTATGGTCACTCGTGCACGGTTCTTCCAGGTGCTGATAACCGTAACAATGATCTACCAACTTACAACGTGGACTGCCTACGGTACAACGTCGAAACAACGTCGATTATTGGACAAACGAGGAGAAATAGAGTCGGCGTACCTTAAGGCAATGTATCGAAGTGGTGTAACAGAACTAGATGCTGATGGGACACATGTCATCAACGGATACGAAACATACCCTAAGTACCCTGGGTTTGACATGATTCTTGTCGGCTACGGACGAACTCGGATGGGCAACTGCAGCGGACCGGCATGTGTACTCAACGACGGACGGGAAGCAATCAAGGTGAGGGGGTGTCTTCGTTTGTTTTCCTTTTAGCCACGTTTTTATTATAACCTTTTTGACTGATAAAGCAAATAAATTACATTAGCATAGGTAGCAATTTTATTGATGCGTAATACCATCCAGTGTGTATGTAATAGTTATCTTGAAGGAAAAATGTAACAACATCATAGAATTTTTCTCTCACTAAATTCGACGTTAAACCCGCTTCCTCCAACGTTCCAACAAGCGAGCCATATCGACCTGTTGTTCACACATTCATGTGCTGTTAATATGACGCAAGTAAGTTAAGTATGTGAACTCTAATTGTTTAAGTGCTTCGATTTACCAATTTCCGTGCTTATTAGAGATAATATAGTTCGCGGTACAAACGATTTTTCTCAAGAGGACTGGAGTTTGAGTGATATGTAATGAAGGCGGACATAATAGCTATTAGCTATATATCCTCTCTATCTCCAGGTGGAGCTCAACAGAAAGCCGAGTCACTGTCGCGAGGTGACAGAATGTGTGACAATAACCGTCAAAACGAAGGGTCGAATCCAATGGGTGAAGCAACTCATTAACTCCGCACGTCAACGCTACCCCAACATACGGTTTGTCGTCGTCGATGAACTGGAGACAGACGTAACGAAATCTGATTATCGCCCTACAGATCTACCGCCCTCTGGTGTCACCTACGTGAAAACGACGCCGGGTATCGGCCACGGTCGCAAGATGGCGCTCGCGTTGGCGGAAACGAAGTACGCATTGGTGACGGACGACGACTTCGTGTTCACCTCGCGCACGAACCTCACAAAGATGGTCGACCTGCTGGAGCGATCTAGCGCAGACATTGTCGGCGGCTACGTCACCGATCACGGCTACTTCGACGGAATATTTCGCGTGGCGGACAGATGCAACTTGGGCAGGTGCTATCCGAGTCAGTATAACTACGCCGGCGCTTTCTACGAGCCAGTGCCGCTCTTTAACCGCTGCTTCGTCTGCGATCGCGTCAAGAACTTCTTCCTCGCCGACCGCCAGGTGGTGCTGGCTGCCGGCTCGTGGGATACGTCACGTCCGTTCTTCGAGCACGAAGACTTCTTCGTTCAGATGCGCCGCCGTGGTGTTACGGTCACTTTCTGCAGCGATATCATGCTCAATCACAACACTACCGATCGCTACCTGGCGGCTCTCAGAACCCCACACCAATGGGTGATGGCACGACAGTTTCTCGTCAAGTGGGGGTTCACGGCCGTGTACGAATGCAACAGGCATATGTACCTTCAACAGACAAACTGCGAGAGCTGGCAGCGGATTGGTCCACAACTCGGGCTCAGAGATGGAAACCCCGCACTAGTTTTCGACCAAAACCGGCAGCGTATTGTTTGAGCCACGTGACATGTCCCCCAATAATAGCGAAACATGTTCGCTCTTGATATGTTCTCTACAACGTGTCGACCACCAATACATTGGCGTATGGAGGAGGGAGGCCATTTGGCCATGCCTCCCCCTTAGCCTAGACTTAATTTTGTTATGCCATCTGTTTCGCCAGCATGGTAAACCAATGGGTGACTAAGCTTGCCCCCCTCGGCCTCCCCCTTTTGCGAAATCCTTGATACGCCACTGCACCAATACATTTTACTCGAAATAACAGTTCTTCTTATTAAAGAGTTCTTCTACTATGCTGTGTAGTGTTTACACTAACCACGGGCGGTATATATTTCGTCAGGCCAATTTACGAGTAGCACAATACATTGTTTACAATGGGTGCATATGGAGCGCCAACGGACTGTTCGTAGTCGTAGATCAATGTTTCCAGGCATCACCAGGAGCGCCGACGGACTGTTCGTAGTCATAGATCAATGTTTCCGGGCATCACCAGAATGTTGAAAGAGATGTGCATGTGTGCTATGCATGATGAGACGATGAGATATGTCGGCTTGTTGTTGGACTGTTTTGCTGTCGTCTGGCAGTTACGCAGAAGAGGTCGAATATGGCAAATTGATTGCACGCTGCTGAGGGAACACTGCAGACGCGCCGATTTACCGAGACAACAATAAACACGAGAGTTGTTCAATAAAAGTTAATGCACTAAGAAAACCAGAACGAACGATGCACGAATATATCTTTTTCAAAATTATACATTTTATATCCTACAAAATACCTGTATGTGCGATACCCGTCAATGTTTACCAATATTGGCACGAATTACGGCGCACGTGTGTCTGGTGGGACGACGTCAACAGGAGGAGGGGAAGTGTGCCCGAGAGCAGGGCGGTTTTAGTGAATTTACATTGAAAGGGGCTATTTCTTATTACATACAGATACAAGTGGAATTAACTCAAAATACCCTGACAAAAAACATCCACGGATATTGAATAAGGGGTACTACATTGAAAAGGCACAATAAAGAGGAAACTCATAAGGGCTGTAAGGGCAAATGGTAGGGGTGGGGACAATGGTAGGGGTGGGGACACTTCCGCAAAGAGGCGCTGATGTCGGATTGAAGTCATTCTTTAGCTAATTACAGTGAAACGGTGTCTTTTCATTTCCGCAGACGATCTTTTCCACTTCACACTACATCACCGTCGACAAACGGTGTTTTTAAATAAAGAAATGGAGTTTTGTGCCGCTACAAAACTGTCACTTTTATCCAACCGTTGTTGCCGTGTCTTGTTGTAAGTATTATGAGTAGCCATATTGACTGTTTACAAAATTATATAGGTCTAAGTTTAGTTTATGGGGAGCAAAAAAATCGGGGAGAATATTATTTTCGTTCAGAAAACATGTCGTAACATTTTCTATAAGCACAAAGCGCTCTCGCCGACGCAAACCGTCTAATGTGTTTGCGAGCATCAATCAGCGCTCGCACGGAGTAACGATTTTATCGACTGTTTCCATTTCCTGAGGCCTTGTACGTCCGTGTGCGACACAGAAAAACCGATATTGCCACAGTGAGTCGACAGTCAACTCGGTCACAACTCACGGCGAAGGACGCGGTGTTACCTGTGCGCGTGCAAACCAATCCGGCTACCCGACATTGGATAACCTTTGCCAAGTACTGCGTAGGTCGGGTTAATCGTTGTTTATTGTCGGTATCGTCACCTATTGCGCAGATGGCCTCGGACAGGCGAGATATGAACGATAAACTGGGAAAGTTATCGCCGGATCTGCAGGTGAGTAGACATTATGTCAGCGTCACGTGTTCTCCTCGCATTAGGTTCCTGACAGTAACGGTGTCGTCTTTCTCTGTGTAACGTGGTTGCCGATATCTGTTCACTCGCCAGGATCGTTGCCCAAGCACGCCTGGTGGTTCCAGTGTGGGGCATAGTTAATTATTTCTACCATCGCCACCTCCATGTGGGCACGTGTTGTCAAGACAGACTGCGACGAATGGGACATTTTCGGAGAAAAAGTTACGAGAGATTGCCAAAGAGGGTCTGGAACACATAAGCAGGTCGCAGAAAGAGAATAGGAATGTTGACGAAAGATAGTTTGAAGAGGGGTCTAGATATGGCGAAGAGAACTGCAGAAAATATCAGAGGAGTGCGACAGATGGAGAGATGTCGCAGTGGTGGATGTCAGTTACAAGATATCCATGATTTGCCCCCAGGGGAATATTAATAATAACTATGTATAGATATACTTCCTGAAGTCATACTACACATTACTCCGAGCTGGCAAATGTGTCGACCCGTCTGCTGTTTGTCGTGTTGTCAATTTCGTCATCTACATTTTCGTGGTCGATACTAGATTCGTCGGAATCAATGGCATGACTAACCAATGTATCTAAGATTTGTGTTTATGGTTAACGATGCATCGACAAATATTCAACATACATGTGTGTTGTATATTGTGTGTTCCAAAATCACGGGAAACTTAGTAATTTTCGTCAATCTGTGGTCTTCGGACCAGAGTATGCAGGTTTCAACCAAGATAAGTTATTAATACGCTTAGAAAAATCGACCTTCTATATTATTACATAGATTATAAACGTCGTGCTTATTTGTAGCATTCGTTCGTCACACGCCAGATTTCCTTTTTCAGTTATATTTATATTATAAACATGAAAAACAAGGAATGTTCCTTTAACGTCATCTAGAGACCTTCGAAATAAGTCAAGAATTAATCCTCCAAAACTTTCTAATGATAAATAGTCACCATCGTGACTTGGATTAAGAACAATATGTAAAACAAAATCAGTCATCACATAGGCAACTGTAGACGAAGATACTATAAATAAGCCCTTTTCTCGAGTTAGAATGTACAAGCTTTACAGATGTTTTTAACTAGGTGGACCGATGCATGAGGTATGGCGCACGCAATCACAAGATTCTCTAAAATGGAACAGCCTTCTGGAACGGTCTTATTTTCTCAACAGTCCACCTATGACAAGCACCTCTTCAGTTGTCACAAATGGCAATCAGATTGTCACCAGTGAGAATTCGAATGTCACCAAAGAGACTCAGATTGTCACCAACGAAAACTGCGCTCGCAAACAAACAATTGTCTTTTCATGTTTTTAGAGTAATCTTCCGTTGTCCATGCATTGTTGAACATTTGCTTAATGTGGACAATATACTTATATATAAATAAAAGTATATTGGACTACATGCCCCATGCTCAGTCTGTGTTAACTAGAATAACCATAATAACATAGACGTAAAAATAAAACTGACAAATTTCTCAGAAGGGTGGGCGACACACTACACTGGACTCACGATAAGTAAACGGCTCCCGTGTCCACTTGCCATCTGGATTTTTTTAGGTGGCAATGTTGTTAAATCTTGTTAAACATTGATAGAAATATTTTTTCTCACTCAAGAAAGATAGTAGAACTACAGGACATGAAGTACCATTAGTAAATGATCAGTGTAGATTGGATATCAGGAAGTACTAGTTTTCACAGATGACAATAAACGAATGGAAAAAACTATGTACAGATTGTGCTAGCAGAGTGAATGTTTAAAAAGTTGACACATATCTCAGGAGGGCGGGTCACACATAGACGAAACCATTTTGGACTCTCGATAAGTCAATGGCTTCCTTGTCCACTTGCCAACTGGGCATTTGCCTTGGATGGGAATCTTGTTAAATCTCTTGTTAAATCTAAATAAATATGCACCGGATAAACCAGTGGCATTCAATTAGTATGTAATCAACGTTGGAGTGTCCGGTCCGCAGGAGATTTTCGTTGCGACCATCGAGCAGATGCTTCGGCAGGAGACGACATCCATGCTGCACTTTCTCCGGGAGAGTCGCGCCGACATGAACGCCGCCGTGCGGATGATGCAGCACGGACAGAGGGCGCTCAAATCGGCGCAAGTCGACGCAGGTGAGTGATTTGCCGATTCTGTCACAACAAGCTATTAGGAGCGCACTCTAATTATTGTCAAGCGCGATCAAAACTCTAACCAATCAAATGCGTTTTCAGTACACATTGCCAATTATAGCCAATCAACACGGTTTTAGTGGGCGTTCAAAATCAAGCGGGAAAATTAGTTACAATATGATGCGACAAAAAATAATATTAGGCAAATTATTCGTGCGTCTTGCGAAAGTTAAAGAACAACGCTAACTTATTGTATATATATATATATATATATATATATATATATATATATATATATATATATATATATATATATATATATATATATATATATATATATATATATATATATATATATATATATATATATATATATATATATATATATATATATATATATATATATATATATATATATATATATATATATATATATATATATATATATATATATATATATATATATATACTCTGTCTGTATATATGTGTATCTTTTATATAGATACACATATATACAGACAGAATATATATATATATATATATATATATATATATATATATATATATTTATATATATCTTTACCTTTTTCAAGACGCAAGAGTAATTTCCGTAATATTATTGTTCGCCACATCAGCTAATTTTACCCGCTTGATTTAGAAGGTACCGACAATAAACAACTATTAAAACGACCTGCGTAGTATATATATATATATATATATATATATATATATATATATATATATATATATATATATATACTACGTGTATATACGTATGTGTATATATATATATATATATATATATATATATATATATATATATATATATATATATATATATATATATATATATATATATATATATATACTAGTATGTGTGTGTTATATATATATATATATATATATATATATATATATATATATATATATATATATGTATATATACTACGCAGGTCGTCTATATATATATATATATATATATATATATATATATATATATATATAGACACACACACACACACACACAAATTTGTTTAGTATCTTCGCATGCATGTCATTTTCGTGTAATTTCATGTTTAAAATACATCACATCAATAGTGTCGTGAAACACTTCGGTGTTGTCATGGTTTGGTGAAACGTTCAATCGTTTTCGTTGAGTGACGACTTCGATTGGTTTCACTGTAATTGTTATTGATCGTATACTGTGCTGCTTTGCCACTATTCTACACTAATACATTGTAGTCCCATGATACTATTGATATCGCACGAGACGTCCGCCATTATAGTGATGCTCAAACACACACACGCATGAACAGTAATTTATTTAATCAGCGCATACTTTATGACATCGTAGGCAATAAGTGGTATGTCATTGTGTTTTCTTTTATCAAATGCCACAATTCCACCATGTGCAATAAACAGTGACTAGCTATGTCGGTCTAGTTCAATAGAAAAAAAACAAAAATAGACCCGCCCCGCATACGATTAACATTGACGTTCGCTCGTCGTAGGTACACAGAGGTAAACGTTTTATATAGACGTCTACCTACGTAAATCATTATGAAAATTACACTTTGATCCTTTTGTAGATTCCATGCGCTCGACGAAAGACGCTATTTGCGTTATTTCTGTAAGAATCGTATTGGATTTATTTATCAGTGCTTCAAGCGGCCGTGTGTTTTGTCGCCGTTGCTATGGTTGTGTACGAAACGACAAATGGCTTAGCCGTGCGATAACATCCGGCCTGTCACTTATACAGTCATGGTCCTTATTCTGTCCACAAAGTCGATAGTGCAGAACACATCTTTATGTGTCTGTCTGTCACTCGGCTAATCAACGCACCCAGGACTGTTAGATATATAACATAATATATCACTAGCTGGGCTAAAAATGGTTTTGTTGAAGGACAGATGCGGGCTTAAATGCAGAGGATGGAAGAAAAGAAACATGTTTAAGTACTCTAGATGTCCAGACCACGCAATTACCAAAGAAGTATAAAAAGATAGTTAGTATGAAGTTCAGACAATTAAAATGATCTATGTTACGCTTAATTTGTCTACGCATATAGCTATTAACTAAAATAGCCAACACGGTCGAGTATGCATGCCGGTATGTTCGGTTCTTACGCGTATCTTGTCTTGATAAGTGTAAGCGTTTTATGGGGCCCAATTCACACGGAAAGATATGATTAGTCAAACCCCAACACTTATAAGCATTATGTCACGCTGCAACTACCGATCGAAAGCTTTCCATCCATGTGATGACTTGTAATTGAACGTATAAACAGTCAACAGTCAAGAGCGTAATACAGTCGACCGCTAGCCATTACCGTAAACTGCCGAACGCTACATTCCTCCCCCTTTAATATTAGCTCGTAACTGTTATAAAGGTCGTTCTACATCTTTACTGGTCGTAAAAATATATGCTGAATCATACGTATATGACTACACGAATATAATCCTATGCAGGGTCCCAAATGTTATACTACTGCAAACGTATAAATGTCAGACTCGTGCTAAATGTACATGTGCATGTATAGTCGTTCCGATCGCATTAACATCTTGAACCGGGATGCATTCCGACGAATGAAGTGCCTGTCATCCGTTCCAGTAACAGCTGTACCTTTGATGTCGGTGATAACTATGGGCTTGGGCAGAAAGGAGTGGGTAGTTTGTTGGATTTCTTAACATAACGCATGAGCACAATGTTCCCCACTTACAGGTCTTTGTGAGCGACACTGTTTATGTGATTTGCATATGTCTTTTTGTCCTGTTTTGTCTGCTTGTCGTTCCTTCGTGCTGCAATATGTACCTCATTGTTATCATGATGATCATTCACTATGATGTAAGGCATGTACCTCATTGTTATCATTATGATCGTTCACTATGATGTAAGGCATGTACCTCATTGTTATCATTATGATCGTTCACTATGATGTAAGGCATGTACCTCATTGTTATCATTATGATCGTTCACTATGATGTAAGGCATGTACCTCATTGTTATCATTATGATCGTTCACTATGATGTAAGACATGTACCTCATTGTTATCATTATGATCGTTCACTATGATGTAAGGCATGGACCTCGTTGTTATCATGATCGTCGTTCACTGTGATGTAAGGCATGGACCTCGTTGTTATCATGATCGTCGTTCACTGTGATGTAAGGCATGGACCTCGTTGTTATCATGATCGTCGTTCACTGTGATGTAAGGCATGGACCTCGTTGTTATCATGATCGTCGTTCACTGTGATGTAAGGCATGGACCTCGTTGTTATCATGATCGTCGTTCACTGTGATGTAAGGCATGGACCTCGTTGTTATCATGATCGTCGTTCACTGTGATGTAAGGCATGGACCTCGTTGTTATCATGATCGTCGTTCACTGTGATGTAAGGCATGGACCTCATTGTTATCATGTGATCGTTCACTATGATGTAAGGCATGGACCTCATTGTTATCATGATGATCGTTCACTATGATGTAAGGCATGGACCTTGTTGTTATCATGATGATCGTTCACTATGATGTAAGGCATGGACCTCGTTGTTATCATGTGATCGTTCACTATGATGTAAGGCATGGACCTCATTGTTATCATGTGATCGTTCACTATGATGTAAGGCATGGACCTCGTTGTTATCATGTGATCGTTCACTATGATGTAAGGCATGGACCTTGTTGTTATCATGATGATCGTTCACTATGATGTAAGGCATGGACCTCATTGTTATCATGTGATCGTTCACTATGATGTAAGGCATGGACCTTGTTGTTATCATGATGACCGTTCACTATGATGTAAGGCATGGACCTTGTTGTTATCATAATGATCGTTCACTATGATGTAAGGCAGGGACATCATTGTTATCATGATGATCGTTCACTTTGATGTAAGGCAGGGACCTCATTGTTATCATGATTATCGTTCACTTTGATGTAAGGCATGGACCTTGTTGTTATCATGATGATCGTTCACTGTGATGTAAGGCATGGACCTCGTTGTTATCATGATGATCGTTCACTCTGATGTAAGGCAGGGACCTCATTGTTATCATGATGATCGTTCACTATGATGTAAGGCATGGACCTTGTTGTTATCATGATGATCGTTGTTACAGGTTCTCTATCAAACAGAAGGCGACGTGGATAAACTTCTTTGATGTGTGTGGTGTGGCCCAGTATTGCCTTAGGAACTGATGCATTTCTCCGTGACCAACATTCGGTGACTCTCCTGTGATAAAATCAACTGTGCTTTGCAAACCGAATGCGTCCGAATTAAATGGAGACCCATTGTCAGATTTGATGACCTCTGGATACCCAAACGTTGTCAGTACGTTGTCAAGCGCCTGGGTGAGAGTGCTTGCTGACACTGAACGAACAATCTCTACTATCGGGTATCTTGAATATTCGTCTATCAGGACCATGAATTCTTCTCCTGGCGGCAAAGGGCCAAGAAAGTCAACACTTACCTTTCTCTAACGTCCTGTTGGCATATCTGACATCTGCATGGGTTCATTATGTAGGTTTCCGTTATATATGCATTGGCAGGCGAAACACTGACGCACTGTTGTCTCCATTTTATCGTTCATCTTCGGAAACCATATCTTTGATCTTACGAGTTCCTTTGTTTTGACAATCCCCCGATGGCCTTCACGCGCAAGCGCCGCGGCTTGGTTTCTTAGGGACTCTGGGATGACCACTTTTGTCTCCCGTCGTTATATGTTGTTGTCAGTGACAGTCATTTCTTCCCTGACCTTGTAGAACGCTCGCATCATTGGGTCGTCCGATTTGCAGATCTCGAACCATCGTCCGTTTCTATAAAGAGTGATGATCGTCTGCATAATGTAATCTGTTTTAGTGGCTAGTTTGACATCCTCGCTATTCATCGCATTGGGTATGTTGGACGAGGCGGCAAAGTTTACATAATCTTCAGCCATGTGACTGATGACATTCCTAATGTGTTCCTGGAAAATTTCACTCGCTGACGATATCCAAAAGCTCAGTCTTGTATCTCTACAGGCCATTATGCGTCCTGAACGTCGTGATGTATCTGCACGATGGATGAAGCTTAAGTTGGTGGTAACCGTTGAACAGATCCAGTTTACTAAATACGGTTACCCCGTTGAGATCATGTATGAGTTCGTCTAGCGTCAGCATGTTGTGGCGTTCTCGTATGTTGTGGCGTTCTCGTATGTTGTGGCGTTCTCGTATGTTGTGGCGTTCTCGTATGTTGTGGCGTTCTCGTATGTTGTGGTGTTCTCGTATGATGGCCTTTTAGGCTCAGGCATATCAATGCACAAACGTATGGAGCCGTCCTTCTTCGGCGGAGTGACAATCGGGGACACCCATGGAGTGGGTTCACCAACTGGTACCCGTTCTATTGCTCTTAGCTAAGACGTCGCTGTTCCTCTTCGTCAATCTTAGTCCTCAGGTGGAACGGGATTTTCCGGTTTGTTATTGCGACTGGTCGCATGGATTCGTCAATGTGGAGTTTGTCTTGCATATTTTCCGTTTCCCAATACCCTTTGTGAGACCGGGGTATTCTTCTTCCCACTCGGAGTTGATTTTGTTTACAATGTTCACTAGTACTAACTCCGGAGCGGTGTTGAATCCAATCAGGGATCCGTGAGCACCCTTTATCAAATAGAAATGATGACACTGAATGGCGATTTTTGATTCGATTGTCACATAACACACACCAAGGATGTCCAGTGGTTTGCCGCCGCCATTGGGTAAGAGTTTTGGTCTTCTGTGTTTTCGCAACATTGGTTTCTGAATCCTATCATATAATCGTTCATTCATCAGGTTCACTGACCCGCCTGTGTCAACCATCATTCTTACTTTGATGTCATTCCCAGCGATCACGGTCATATGTGATCTTCCGTTGTTTTGTTCCATTGTCGACCGGCTGTCAACTATCCATACATATTCATATTCGCTTGAGTCACCAGTCAGTTGTTGTACGCGTAACTCTGGTTGAACCTGTCGAACCCGTTTGCTTTCCAGTTTCTTTTTTTTGCATACTTCTTCAAAGTGATTCCGTTTTTTTAACAGAAATTGCAAGTCTCTCCTTCTGCAGGACACACTCCGTCAATTTGGTAATCAAATCCGCACTGTTGACAAATTATCCCACTGGCCGGTTGTTGCCGACGACTCAGATGGTCCAGTGGTTGATGTTTGTTTCTGCGTCCTGTCATGTAGTTCCGTGCGTGGTTTCTCGGACTTCCTGGTCTTGGTTCGCTAGCATATTTTGATTTGCTGACCCTGTTAACAGTCCCATGGCGAATGTCCTTACTCTGCAAACTTGCATTTTCTGCTTCTCTGCATGTGTCAATTGTTCACTCCAAGGATATGTTGCGCTCCGTCAGGAGAGCCGCCTGGGTATCACGATCTTCGACACCCAGGATGATTCTATCGTGTAATATGGAGTTTCTGCAGTTCTCTCAGAAATTGCAGGACTTAATGAGTAGTCGTATTGCTGTTAAGAATTGCTCGAATGTCTCGCCTTGTTACTGGTTTCTTTTGTTGAAGATAAACCTCTCATAACATTCGTTGGCTTCTCCGACTGCGAAACTGTCAAATTGTGAAGGATCTCATCCACCGATTGGGCGTCATTGTCCGTGTCGAACAAAAACTCATTATATGTTCTCAAAGCACAATCATCGACCGTGTGAAATAGCAGTGCAACCTGATAATCGGCCGGCTGTTTCCTGAGTTGGATGATCGTGACGTAATTCTTCCATTTTTGCTTCCAGTTCTCGGCAATACTGGACTCGAGATCCACCTTTGCCGGCGGTCGTATCCCATGGACGGGCGGCAAAGGTGCTGCGCTACCTTGGGTGTCATTACTACATTAGACATCAGATTGTTGCCGTGTGTGTGTGTGTGTGTGTGTGTGTGTGTGTGTGTGTGTGTGTGTGTGCGTGCGTGCGTGTGCGTGCGTGAGTGCGTGCGTGCATGCGTGCATGCTTGAGTGCGTGCGTGCGTGTGTGTGTACAGACTGTAGCAAAGAAAATGTAGGTACTAATAACTGAGAAATGTGTGGTAATCATACAGCATTTTGCTAATCATTAAGTGTTCAGTTTTTGTTCGTGGCTTTAGTTTACAACTTGTAGTTGAACAAATTAACAGTCATCAGTCAAGCGGCTAAAACAGTCAACCGCTAGCCATTATCGTAAACTGCCGAACACTACACTAACTAGTGTAATGTTTAGTGATCGACACTCACTATCAACTACATACATTACTGGAGCCGGTTTCATGAGACGGCTTAAGTCCTATTTACGACGTCGTAAGTAGAATCGGTCTTAAAATTACCTTAATATAATATCAATCTTAGTTGAGCGTAAACTTACGCCGTCTCGTGAAACTGGCTCCTGGGGAGCTACACACGGACATGAGGGGATACAGACGTCTGGAAATAGATGGTTGGCGTCAGTAGAGTTCGACCCAAGTTACCGACATGAGTGAGTGAGGCGAAAACTCTAAATGGGAGACAGAACCATTAGTTACAATTTATTACATCTTCTTTTTCCTTTTCAGTGGAGCGTCCACCGGTTATCTCAGCCAATCGTCACGTCACACGAGACGCTCGCCCAGTGAGCTCGTTCAGCGTAATTAGCGCTAGATCAGGTTTGTAACACCCGCAACGATTCGCTGAGCGGTCGCGTGTTCATTCACTACACCAATGCGTCCTTTCGGTAGTTTGCAACCTTCTTACACATATATCACAACCTACTGCTTTTCTCTTTATGTGCATGGGCAATTATTTAATTATGATGCACTGGGCAGTTTGAGTGTGCGCTAAAAGCACGCTCTGTGTGTTCAGTTCCTCAGGGGTGTCGCAGGAAATTATATCTAACCCAGTCCCAGTACATGATATCTAGAAACATCCTGTTTCTTATACATGTCACGAATATGTATGTGTGTGTGTGTGTGTGTGTGTGTGTGTGTGTGTGTGTGTGTGTGTGTGTGTGTGTGTGTGCGTGCGTGCGTGCGTGCGTGCGTGCGTGCGTGCGTGCGTGCGTGCGTGCGTGCGTGCTGCGTGCGTGCGTGCGTGCGTGCATGCGTGCCTTCGTGCGTAATTTTCCTAATTTGTTGCCGCATTATAGCAACATTATAACAACAAAAACACAATATTGTTTCCATCTCTTGATTGTCGTCATTGTCATTCGCTGAATTCAGTCTAGTAGGCCTATGATTATTGTGTTGTCAAGTGCCCAGGACCATCTTGTCCAGTTTATTCGGATCACGCTGAAACAACGTCAGCAAAACGCCATTTTGGCTCATTGTTTTTCCATTGGTATAATTGTTTATTCAGTGATGACACCTAGCAGCATAGATCTGGGTGACATGGCGGATTACGACGAAGACGACCGCAGTGTGAGAGGCGCCACTGTATCACACGAGACGGGCCCGCCAGAAATACCATGCTTCTACCGCGAGGTATGTATGCTTCTTGCACCATTAAATGGCACACATTAAGAATGCTTATTATACACAACTGGATGGTTTGGCCTACAGAATTAAAAAATCGTAACTTTCTCACTAAATATTTGTGTATTCCATGTACTCCCAGACATAGAGGAGAGGTGCCTTGTTCAAGAATTAGGAAGGGAATTGTCCTTCTGGAGTAAACATAAAGGGAGTGTGTGTCTGTGTGCGTGCGTGCGTGCGTGCATCCTCCCAATATACAGATTTCATTAACAGTATGTTATACAATCTGTAGCCACTTTTAAATCGGAAATGTGGCATTGGTTCAAAGCGAAAGATATTATTTGAAGAAGAAGCAGAAGATTGACAAAACGGAGCTCTCTTTCCCAAATTGGCCTCTTCGGCAGTAGCATAAAATACGGCCTTCGCCCATTTTCGCTGCGTTTCACACATATCTCGTCTGCTGACTGTAGATGACGAAGGATATGATAGAGCGTCTCGCGAGCGCCACAGCCCGAATCGAAAGAGAGAGACAGAGACAGGCGGAACTGGCGAGAGAACGCCGGGACACGAAGAAGGCGAGGAAGATGGAAGAAGTGGCTCGACTGTTCGAACTGGCTGACACCAGTGTCGTCGAGTTAGTGGCATCATTTCATCTAATATTTAACACATATTACCAACGGAATACATTCGCGCACATTTTAATATGAATTTCGAAAGAACAAACCCGTTGTTTCGTGTTGACTTCATTGTAGAGAATTTGTAAAAATTTCGTTTAATAAATACGATTAGCGTTGACGCAATATGTGCCCAGAATACAAATATATTTGCATGTACAGTTGCAGGCCTGTATGGTTATTTACATGCAATGTTAGTAGCACATTACGCCAAAGCAATGTAAGAACCATGTAACTGAGATTAACATGACGCCATATGGCCATTGCAGGAAGGAGAAAACCAGACAAAAACAAGGAGAGAAACTGCGGCAGAAAATCCGAGAAATGCGAAACAGCAGAACTGAAACCAGCGAAATGTAGTCACACAACATACACTGGCGTGATGTAACGTCGCCACATCCTGTATGTTGTCATTTGTTAGTAAAGCGTGGCTCAGCATAAAGTTATTAAAAGTCAATAAAACCCGATCGATTGAAATTGACACATTCATTATGAATTGTGTCACGTACATGACGCCGTGAAGGCCAGCCATAAATTTGTTGTGAGACTATCCAACATGTTTTTTAACGAGACATCATTAACTGTAGTAAACGTGCGCATTTGTTGTCAGATGCTGCACGTGGAGCAAAAATGGCCCCTCTCTCTCCATTACATGTGTCGTCATACTGGCCGCAGTGTTGGGTGATGTAATTAGTCTAGTGTATCACTATGCCAGTTAACATACGGAAAACATAACGGTTGACAAAGTGTGATGGACAAAGTGTAGTGCTCTTCAGAGAACAGTGAAATATACCAATGAGATGAAGATTTACGTAGAACACCTTCATAATGCTTGTGGAAACGTTTTATTAAGGCATACAACAAGATAACCAAATGTTTATAAAACTATTCACATAAATTGCATCTGACTAAAAAATATATAAAGAATAAACGTTTCTGACCTGCTATGAACATACCTTATGAAGATATTGCCTTATCAATATGACTGCACTTCGTAGATAATAAAATAATTAGATGACAAAAGAAAATTCATAATTCAATACATATACAATAGACATAAAAATAATAAAATAAAACAATCTATCCCAGCTAACATATCTTACGAAGATATTGCCTTATCAATATGACTGCACTTCGTAGATAATAAAATAATTAGATGACAAAAACTACAGAAATTCATAATTCAACACATATACAATAGACATAAAAAACACAATAAAATAAAACAATCTATCCCAGCAAACATGTTCTCCCTTACACAATAAACAGTGCTGTGTACACATATTTGACACAACGTGTTGCTACACATTTCTGGGATACAATAAACAAATGTATAGCGTGCTTAGAAACTTATTTCACGATTCCTTGTACAAAATGCTTCTGTCAAATGCGATTATTGTGGCCATTGTAATTACATATACTGGCGCTGTCTGGCGACTAAGCCAAAGGCCCAGATGGCAAGTGGACAAGGAAGCCATTGGCTTATCGAGTGTCCAACAATGTTCATCTACTTATAACCCGCCCTCCTGAGATATGTGTCAACCTTGTTTTTAAACATATTCACGCTGCTAGCAGTTACACAACCTGTAGACAATTTGTTCCATTCATTTATTGTCCTCTGTGAGAACGAGTGCTTCCTGATGTCCAATCTACATTGATCCTTTACTAATTTTACCTCGTGTCCTCTAGGTCTGCTATCCTTCTTGAGTGAGAAAAACATATTTCTATCAATATTTTCATACCCATTCAATATCTTAAAAACTCTAATCTGATCTCCTCTTAACCTCCTTGTCTCTAGAGTTGTTAAACCACATTCTTTCAGGCGTTCTTCATAACTAAGGTCTCTCAGTTCTGGAATCATTTTAGTTGCTCTCCTTTGTATGCGTTCAAGCGTATATATATATCCTTCTTACGATATGGTCTCCATGCTTGTATACAGTATTCTAAATGAGGCCTAACTTTTGCTTTATATATTTATATTTATTTATAGGTATAATTAACTTTTTCCCTTGTGTGTTATGTTTCTTCTAACCAATCCAAGAATTTGATTACCCTTTGAAGCTGGCATACAACACTGCTCTGAAACTTTCATATCACCGCTTATTGTAATTCCTAAGTCCTTTTCTTTTACAGTAGTACCCAGAACAGTATCTCCCATTTTATAGTTTACATCCAAGTTCCCATGTCCTGTATGTAGGCATTTACATTTCCCCAAATTGAACAACATCTGCCATTTCTCAGACCATTTCACTAATCTGTCTAGATCGTTTTGTAAATGTTGTTTATCACCATCAGTATTAACCTTTCTAAACAGTTTTGTGTCATCTGCACATTTCAGTACGTTACTTGTTATACTGTCGTCCAAGCCATTGATATATATTAAGAATAATATAGGTCCTAATACTGATCCTTGATGTACCCCACTCAAAACCAATTTCCAATTTGAAACTTCTCCATCTACTACAACTCGTTCTCTTCTGTCAGTCAGCCATTGTTCTATCCAGTCAGTTATGCTATCCCCGATACCTTGGGCTTTTAATTTAAGTAGTAATCTTTGATGTGGCACTTTGTCAAAAGCTTTCTGAAAATCTAAGTAGATAATATCTACTGGCAATCCCACGTCTATCCACTTAGTGATTTCTTCCAAAAAACATGACATATTTTTTAAGCATGACCTCGCTTTAAGGAATCCATGTTGAGATAAATTTAATAATTTATGCTTAACGAGGAAGTCCACCATATGGTCTTTAATTAAATTTCTAATAATTTACAAATCACTGACGTTAAACTCACTGGTCTGTAATTTTCTGACTTATTTCTCGAACCCTTTTTAAATAATGGTATGATGTTTGCTTCTTTCCATTCAAACGGAACAACTCCCTCTTTTAATGACAAGTTGAATACTCTTGCAAGTGGTATACTGATTTGTTCTACTGTTTCCGTTAGTAATTTTGGAGGAATCCCATCCACTCCTGGTGATTTATTATCCTTCATTGCCTTTATTTTCTTAGCTACCATTTCAAGATTTACAACTAACGGTCCTAAATAGTCAGATTTAGCCTCCTGAAATTTAGCATCAGCAACTTCTTTGGTAAACACTGAACTGAAGTAACCATTTAGGTCTTCCGCCATTAAAAACCCCTGTGATATTATATTTCCAGCACTGTCTTCTAGAGGTCCAACCTTGTCTTGTACTTCTGACATATGCATAAAAACTCTTGCTGTAATTTTTTATGTTACATGCTAGTTTTTGCTCATAGCTTCTTTTAGATTGTCTGATTTCAGTTGTAGCTGCTTTAAGTGCCTCTTTGTAATTTGCAATTCAATTGCGGTCTTATTCATCAGCATGTTATTCCAATCTAGCTTTGCTAAGTATTTTCTCATATCTTTGTAGTTACCTTTGTGGAAGTTTCTCTTGTACGTTTTCTTATTTTTACTTCCTGATTTTACGTTGATGTCAAAATGTATTTGATTATGGTCACTTTTACCCAATGGTTCAAGTATTTTTACATTGTGCACTACTTCTTTTTGTGATGACAAAACTATATCTAATACATTTTCTCCCCTGGTTTGGTTCTAGCACGTGCTGAGTAAGAAAGCTATCCTGGATTAAAAATAGAAATTGTTGGTCCTCAATTCCTGTGCTCTCTAGATAATTACATTGTATTTAAAATTTCCCATTATGATACATTCCCCTTTACTAACTTCCTTTATAGCGTTTTTTATTTTTGTGTTGTCCTCTTTGTTTATATTTGGACTTCTTTAAACTAATCCAATAGTTAATTTTTAATTTCCTGAAACAATTTTGCACCAAACAGCTTCATCGCAATTTGCTTCCCTTTCTAGTTTTATTTCATCAGCTTGGATAGATTCTATAACATATAAAATAACTCCCCCTTCCCTTCTTCCTATTCGATCTTTCCTAAACATTACGTATCCTGTCAGTCCTAATTCAGCATCTGCTATGTCTATGTTGGCCCATGATTCAGTTATACCAATTATGTGAGGGTCAATATCTTCTACCATAATGTTTAATTCGTTTTTCTTATTTACTATGCTCCTTGCATTTAAACATACACATCTATAACCTGTTTCAGAGATGTTTTTCGGACGATTTGATATTGGTTTGTATGTGGCCTCTTGTTCTGCTTGAGGCACATCTAAGTTACTGGCAACAACAAATATGCACTTGCAGCTACAGGTGAAACCAGTTGGAGTTTGCATTATATGCATTCTAAGAAGACTCTAATGATTCAAGGAACCCAGCCTATTTCGAAAATGCTTAATATGGTATTTTGCAAATATCCTGAAAAAATTTAGCTTTGCATATTTCCAAATTCAACCCTAATGCACCTGGACTATTTTTTACAAGTTGACCAAGTGGAACTGTCTTGTTCTTTCTGGCATTGCCCATATTCTTAGTAATAAAAATTTAATTGGCTGAATCTTCGTCATTACATGAATGTACTCTATTCTGAACATTTGACCACACCAGTAAAATCATACTTTCAAACAACTTATTTTTGCATTATATTTAGATATTGACATCCTAATATTTTTAATGTTTGCACAGATTAAACGCTTTAAATTCAATGAGATATTAGTATTAATATCTCATATATGGATTACTCTGGAATATTAGAGGCATTCCAATAGACTTATTGAAAATATATAAACAAAAATGTATAAACAACCCATACCTAAGCAAACCGAATGCCCCTATTTTACAACTTTTTTGTGTTATATAACCCTGGTGTTTTCCTTTTTTTTTACAAAATTAGATCTGCGACTTTAATAAAAATTTAAAATTTTATATAGGCTATAACGATGATTACTTCAGATTAATAGTTCAAATAGTCAATAGTTTAAAAATACAGGTATTTTGGCTATAAAACCTTGGGTAATGAGCATACCCTTCAATACATTAGTGATCATCAATTCAGTACCATGTAAATTACATCAGTTCAATGGTCAAAGGATACTGGTCAAGCTCCACTTCCTGCCTGAGCACGCCGGTAAGCAAAAACTCGGCACTGACCACGGGAATGTTTCTATCAATTACATCAAATGCACGGCACGAGATTTGGAAGGGAGAAATTCGAAGCGATGCCGGAAGTAATGTCACACGTCGAAGATCGTGTGAGGTTGTATATAGTTAGCTTGTTTACTTTTTCACCTAGCGATTAAAATTTTGGTGAGTAAGAGCCGTGCTAGTGGCGCCGAATAGCGACCGATGGCTAATCTAGAGATCGGAAATTTAGATGTTTCCTTTTGATCAACATATCAACATATCAAATGTTACCATGCTTGGTATTGTTGGAAAACTAGTTGTCTACTGATATTGTTTATCATTGTTTTAAAACCTAATTATGATGAAGAATGAATAGTTTCAGATAGTGTCGAGGTTGTTGTTTTGAGTTGGTGACAGCTTAGGGCCAGGTAAACATATTTACTTTCACACCTTCCAATAATAGAGAGAGCTAAAGGAATGTTTAAAGTGGTTTTCTGTTACAAATCTGGTAGCAGATGCATTTTGATGTATACCATCGTAATATGTGTATTGTAGAGATTCCTGACATAACGTTTTTGTAGGATATCATGCGATTTGAATGATAGGTGCTGGGGTGTTTTAGTACAAGCATTGCATAACTATTCACAAGTTAACTTGTAATTTGATATATCAAAGGATCGACGTATAAAAAAAGAATACATACGAGATGTTGGCGGGTTTATCAATACCTCACAAGTGACCTCGAGCTTAGCGATTCAGACAGAGGCTCATATGATATATATAGTTGTTAAAAGGTGTTGACCGCCGAGGCAGAGGCCTCGTGATGACGATGATAATGAGAATATAGGTAGTTTTTTAATAATAAGAATATTTCTATCTCTTTCATAGTAATAGTCGTCTGTTAATGCGACCTCATAAATTATATTTCGAGGTGACTATGTGCTAATGACAAAGAACAAAATACAAATTTTATTTTATGCAATAATAATGTCCTTCACAATGAAGTACAGAAATAATGAATATATTTATGTCGATAATAATAATATTCTTCATCACAAAAATACACGCATAATAATAATAATGATAATGATAATCAATTTCTATGATGCCTATATCCTCAGGAACCTGAGCTCAGAGGCGCAACAAAACAGAATCATTAAGCATAGTCATGAACAGGGACGCGCAAAAGTGATTATCAGAACGAGGGTCATCCGAAGATTTATAGTGGAAATGCAATTTTGAATAAACATATCTTGAGTTTTTTCGGAAAATAGCTATAGTTTCAGATGTTTTCAAAGTGATGGGGAGTTCATTCCAGACAATAGGCGCAGCGACAGAGAAAGCACGTTTACTCAAGTTAAGTTTTGCTTTAGGCACAATAAGTTGTGAAATTGATGATCTGAGCTGCCTAGGGACATTTCAAAGATGCAGGAGACTAGCCAAGTAGGGTGGTTGTTGTGTAGATAGAGCACGATATGTAAGAGTGGACATCTTAACATTAATTCGATAAGAAACAGGAAGCCAGTGTAACTGTTTAAGTAGTGGTAGTGATGGTGAAAACCGAGGCGCACTGAAAACCACACGTGCCAGACAATTTTGTACTCGTTGGAGTTTAGCCAAGTCTCTTTTAGCGATGTTATTTAGTAGTGAATTACAATAGTCAAGGCGGGTACTAATTAATGCCGTTGATGTTGTTTTAGCAGGAGATATAGATATGTGACGCCAAATTCGACGGAGATCACGTATATGATAGAAATTGGATTTACATACTTGAGAAATACGCTGGAAAATTGAAGTCACTATCAAAAACAACACCTAGATTACGAACAGTATCTGATGGGAATGTATCACTGCTAAGCAGTTTAACTGGAAAATGTTGTTGTTTAGTGCCAATAATAATAAGGCCTTTTTATCTGGATTAAGCTTTAGCTTACTTGATTCCATCCAAAAACAAGATATCAGTAAGGCAATCACTTAAAATCGAAACAGATTCTTGTGCATTTGATTGTGAAAGTGACATGTAAACCTGTGTGTAATTAGCATACAGAAGATAACTGAGATTAATAAGGCATAAATATCACTAATATATATCAGAGAAGTACGAATTAATATATATATATATATATATATATATATATATATATATATATATATATATATATATATATATATATATATATATATATATATATATATATGATGATTGAGATTATATATTTATATATTTATAATAAACATGTTTTCATTTACTAATATATACCAACTATTTTCACTTTATATTATATATTCATTAGACATCTAACTTTAAAATTAGCATTTAGTGTTAATAGTTATTATATCCTTATTATATCCTTTTCATTTTCATATATATATATATATAACTTTAAAATTAACAATTATTATTAATAGGTTATTATATGTTTTTCATTTACCTATATATATATATATGTATATATATATAATAATTATATTAACTATTTTACTTGGTTGGCGTATTGATAGTTTCCACCACTTTATGCAAAGGTATAATCAATGTTTCAGATTAAATGGATCAATTGTCGCTGCATAGCGCAGAGACATAAGACTGTTGTTTGTGCAATTTAACAACATTTAACAAGATTTGCCATCCAAGCCATAGGCCCAGATGGCAAGTGGACAAGGAAGCCATTGGCTTATCGAGAGTCCAACAACGTTCATCTACTTATAGCCCGCCCTCCTGAGATATGTGTCAACCTTGTTTTTAAACATATTCACGCTGCTAGCAGTTACACAACCTGTAGACAATTTGTTCCATTCATTTATTGTCCTCTGCGAGAACGAGTGCTTCCTGATGTCCAATCTACATTGATCCTTTACTAATTTTACCTCATGTCCTCTAGTTCTGCTATCCTTCTTGAGTGAGAAAAACATATTTCTATCAATATTTTCATACCCATTCAATATCTTAAAAACTTCAATCTGATCTCCTCTTAACTTCCTTGTCTCTAGAGTTGTTAAACCACATTCTTTCAGGCGTTCTTCATAACTAAGGTCTCTCAGTTCTGGAATCATTTTAGTTGCTCTCCTTTGTATGCGTTCAAGCGTATCTATATCCTTCTTACGATATGGTCTCCATGCTTGCATACAGTATTCTAAATGAGGTCTAACTATTGCTTTATAAAGAGGTATAATTAACTTTTTTCCCTTGTATGTTATGTTTCTTCTAATCAATCCAAGAATTTGATTACCCTTTGAAGCTGCAATACCACACTGCTCTGAAACTTTCATATCAGCGCTTCTTGTAACTCCTAAGTCCTTTTCTTTTACAGTAGTACCCAGAACAGTATCTCCCATTTTATAGTTTACATTCAAGTTCCTATGTCCTGTATGTAGGCATTTACAAAATTGAACAACATCTGCCATTTATCAGACCATTTCACTAATCTGTCTAGATCGTTTTGTAAATGTTGTTTATCACCATCAGTATTAACCTTTCTAAACAGTTTTGTGTCATCTGCAAATTTCAGTACGTTACTTGTTATACTGTCGTCCAAGCCATTGATATACATTAAGAATAATACAGGTTCTAATACTGATCCTTGAGGTACCCCACTCAAAACCAATTTGAAACTTCTCCATCTACTACAACTCGTTGTCTTCTGTCAGTCAGCCATCGTTCTATCCAGTCAGTTATGCTATCCCCGATACCATGGGCTTTTAATTTAAGTAGTAATCTTTGATGTGGCACTTTGTCAAAAGCTTTCTGAAAATCTAAGTAGATAATATCTACTGGCGATCCCACGTCTATCCACTTAGTGATTTCTTCCAAAAAATATAACATATTTGTTAAGCATGACCTCGCTTTAAGGAATCCATGTTGAGATGAATTTAATATTTTATGCTTAACGAGGAAGTCCACCATATGGTCTTTAATTAACCTTTCTAATAATTTACAAATTACTGACGTTAAACTCACTGGTCTGTAATTCTGTGACTTATTTCTCGAACCCTTTTTAAATAATGGTATGATGTTTGCTTCTTTCCATTCAAACGGAACAACTCCCTCTTTTAATGACAAGTTGAATACTCTTGCAAGTGGTATACTGATTTGTTCTACTGTTTCCATTAGTAATTTTGGAGGAATCTCATCCACTCCCGGTGATTTGTTATCCTTCATTGCCTTTATTTTCTTAGCTACCACTTCTGGAGTTACAACTAAAGGACCTAAATAGTCAGATTTAGCCCCCTGAAATTTAGCATCAGCAACTGGTAATGAACTAATATCTTCTTTGATAAACACTGAACTGAAGTAACCATTTAGGTCTTCCGCCATTAAAAACCCCTGTGATATTATATTTTCAGCACTGTCTTCTAGAGGTCCAACCTTGTCTCGTACGTTTTGTTTACTCCTGACATATGCATAAAAACTTTTGCTGTCATTTTTTATGTTACATGTTAGTTTTTACTCATAGCTCCTTTTAGATTGTCTGATTTCAGTTGTAGCTGCATTAAGTGCCTCTCTGTATTTTGCATAGTCTTCGTCCTTTCTTGTACGCCTATAAACCCTCCACATAGTTTGTTTTAGGATTATTTTTCTAATAGCCTCTTTTGACAAGTGTTTCTTTCTACACCGTTTTCCTTGTTTTTGGAAGGGAACAAATTTATCGATTATACTCTCAATTTCATATTTTAGAATATTCCAACATTCAATTGCGGTCTTATTCATCAACATGTTATTCCAATCTAGCTTTGCTAAGTATTTTCTCATATCTTTGTAGTTACCTTTGTGGAAGTTTCTCTTGCACGTTTTCTTATTTTTACTTCCTGATTTTACATTGATGTCAAAATGTATTTGATTGTGGTCACTATTACCCAATGGTTCAAATATTTTTACATTGTCCACTAATTCTTTTTGTGATGACAAAACTATAACTAATACATTTTGTCCCCTGGTTGGTTCTAGTACGTGCTGAGTAAGAAAGCTATCCTTTTATTAAAAATAGAAATTGTTGGTCCTCAATCCCTGTGCTCTCTAGAGAATTCCATTGTATGTGTCCATGGTTAAAATCTTACACTATGATACATTCCCCTTTACTAACTTCCTTTATAGCGTTTTTTATTTTTGTGTTGTCCTCTTCGTTTATGTTTGGACTTCGATAAACTAATCCAATAGTTAATTTTGAATTTCCTGAAACAATTTTGCACCAAACAGCTTCATCGCAATCTGCTTCCCTTTCTAGTTTTATTTCATAAGCCTGAATAGATTCTCTAACATATAAAATAACTCCCCCGCCCCTTCTTCCTATTCGATCTTTCCTAAACATTACATATCCTGTCAATCCTAATTCAGCATATGTTATATCTATGTTGGCCCATGATTCAGTTATACCAATTATGTGAGGGTCAATAGCTTCTACCATAATGTTTAATTCGTTTTTCTTATTTACTATGATCCTTGCATTTAAACAGACGCATCTATAACCTTTTTCAGATATGTTTTTCGGATGATTTGATATTGGTTTATCTGTGCTAGTGGCCTCTTGTTCTGCTTGAGACACCTCTAGGTAACCCCCCTGCACTTCTATTTTAAAGAATGTTTACTTCCAAAAATATTTGTCATTGTACCCAAGTCACTATCTACTGCTGCTGAAAGTTTGTCCGCGAATACTGCCGCCCCCTTTCCACTTAAATGAAGCCCATCCTTCATGTACATATCAGCCCTCCCAACAAAACTTCCCCATAAATCCACAAATCCAACTTCCTCTTCCCTACATAGCTTCTGGACTAACATGTTAATTGCCATCCCCCGACAATTTCGATATTTGTGACCCCTCCTGCCCATTACAGGTAACATCCCTGACAGTATTACCTGCTCAACCCGCGTCTGTTTTAGTGTTCTGACCAACTGCCTATATTTCCTAACTATGGCAGTTGTACCCTCCCTCTCTACGTTATTTGTCCCTACGTGTACTAAAACAGATCCACCCTTACCCGAGCCTACGATGGTTTTTTACCCTCTCAGTTATCGCCTCTATGTTGGCTCCGGGCAAGCAAATCACCACATCATCTCCCTTGTTGAAGACTCTGTCGGTCTACCTAACTATCGAATCCCCCACAAACACCCTCGCTCCTTTCCTCACCCCCTCTATAACTGCTGCATAATAACTCTTCCGTTCGATCCCCTCCATCACATTCTGTCCTGACCCCTTCCCTCCTGTCTCCTTCGCTCTTGTCTCCCCCACTTCCCACTCCTTTGCTCTTGTCTCTCCCACTCCCCTCTCCTTCACTCCGGTTGTTTTCCCTCCTGCCTCCCCCACTCCCTTCTCCTTCCCTCCTGTCTCCCCTACTCCCCTCTCCTTCACTCCGGTTGTCTTCCCTCCCGTTCCTTTCCTTC
The DNA here is from genome assembly GCA_033239005.1 of Lamellibrachia satsuma. Classification (NCBI taxonomy): domain Eukaryota; kingdom Metazoa; phylum Annelida; class Polychaeta; order Sabellida; family Siboglinidae; genus Lamellibrachia; species Lamellibrachia satsuma. Next base: position 1,455,809 of record BSQZ01000062.1, on the reverse strand, counting down.
CCGTCTCCTTACGTCCTGTCTCCCTACGACCTGTCACCTTCCCTCCTCTCAGCTTCCTCCCAGGCTGCGGTGAGCTCTCCCTAGCATCTCTTGTGTCTTTCCCCACTTTATCATCTACTGTTCCCCCACCGGAACTAGTGGCACAACCCCCCTGTTTCCTTCCCACCATTGCCACAACGAGCAGCCTCAGCTCTTCCAACTCCACCCCTAGTTCCTTCATCTTCGTACATCCCCTACACTCAAAACTAAAACTATCTGCCTGGACCTCAGCCCAGGACTTCTCGTACCCAGACTTGACGAAGTCCACCCAGTTACTGCAACTGCCACAAATTAAGTGCCTTGTGGCCTTTAACTGCCGTTTGCACGGCGCCATCATACAATTTAGTTTTAATTAGTTTGCTACGTTAGCCTTGAATAAGGCTGTTTTTTTGTGATCAAAAGAACACGTTAGTCTAATATACTTGCTAACTGTGTCTTCTATTAACCTCGCATGAGAAAAAAACCTGCCACCTAGCGAATACGGAGAACACTGTGTAACAAAACAACGAAGTCAGTGTGTACTAATTTACGCTAAAATCCTGCTGTTAATTCCTTTTTACCGAAAACATTTACTACCACTATGTCAAATATTACCTTATGTATGTAATTTAAGTAAATAAATCATTTTATCTTATATATATATTAGCCAATGTAAACGATAACTCGATGCACGGGTTGAATTCACGACCTGTAAACAAACTCCCTTTTATCGCTCGTTGAGTTTGAATCCTGGAAAAAATACTACCTCTGTTAACAAAAACGGTTTCTTATTATACGTCTACAAGAAGTTGGTGAACAATATGTGTATAATACTAATACTTATTCTAACCAATATTCCAATGTTACTGACTATTCACTATGCTATCTCAATTTTCGAATAGTAAACAACCCTATTAACGCTCGCTGAATTCCCTGACAGAATCCGAAACTAACTCACTCTAAAATACTCCCTCTGACTAATAATTAACAAACCTGTTTCCTAATATATATCTACAATACGTTTGTGTATAATATATATTCAATAGTAATACTTATTATATTTGAAAGAATCCAATGACTGTCATAGACACAACGCTCATTCAGCCTCTGCCTGGCTCGTCGGCGTTTCTAGAGGTTCGCCACAGTGTCTGCGATACATACATACACTCATACCATAGACATAAATAGAACACCCCTTAGTAAAACAAGACCGCTGAGCTCTTAGCAGTTGACACACGATAAAGTGATGCCGGCATGGACTAGTGACATTCATGCTGCTGCACGGCAAGAACCCACTGGAGGCCCAGTGTTTATATTGTACAGCACCCAGTCTTCATCATATATCTATAGATATACAGTACTAATAAGAGATTATTACTATATAGCTATATATACCTAATACCTTATTACGTGCACAATCTATCCATGCACCTTGTATATCAAATATCATAACATATTAACTATAACAGTAGCACCACTAAACATGATCGAAACTGAACTTTCTGAAGTGCTCTATACATGTATTAGCTAATGACTGCAAGTGGTCAAAATCTCATTAAGCCCTGTTGGACATTCTTCTCTAAGGTCCCCAAAATATTCTTTTCCCATCTCCCGACACATTCCCCAGTTGCTCCATCACAGCCATTTCCACCTGCAGATCAAGATCTTTCTCGAATGTTATCTGGCCAACTTGCCCAAAGGACACGCTTCATGTAAAGAAATGTGCTCTCTCATTTAAGCTGTCAGTTGTTTTAGTAGGCAACCGTTCACGTGGTTTGTCAAACAAATTCATAGAATGAATGTAAATGTTGCAATGTGTACAGAATGAGTTACATGATAGTGGTTCATACAACGATGAAAAGCAAACGACGACCAAAAAGGGGAGAGCCTCGTTAAACGTTTAATAAAAAAATCTTATTAATGAGCTGACATCTAGTAGAGTTTTAAAAAAGAGTTACAAATACGCATACACGCACGCACACAATATTTTTAAAACTGAATCCTACCCCTATAACATTTTATGTTGCACCCAATCAATATGACTACTGGGAAACACTGAATATACGTTACCCCCAAGAAAAATAAACGTATATGTAATATATTGATATTTCAGAACATTTGCGAAACTGTTACATTCATTCACATATACACTAACACAGCACAAACATTTGCGACATAAATTACCTAAAAATAACGAGATGTTAGATCCTGTCTTCTGTCGATTCGTACAGCTGTAAGCCACACAGGAAATAACCATATTCGTTGTCCCACAACTTTCTACAGCAAGCCTCCAAAATGTTTGTCTTGAAGAGTTTAACACTAATGCACGATGCTCACTCTAGTATGAACAACCCAACTGCCCAGACTTATAACACAACTGCTGGGACCACCCTCACCCAAATTAGTAATCAGTCTGGTGGCCATGCCCGATTAGGAACCGATGACAATGACAAATCTTCAAGTTAATTGGTTTCTGGTATCATTGTCACTGGCTACTAGCCCAATAAGTTTATACTTCTCTGGTAGCCACCTCATCTTCATTGCTTTTGTTTTCCTTATATTTACATGATGATGGTGAGGAGGAAATAAATTAACTTACTTACTCACTTACTTACTTACATATGTTAGACAACTATTTGTAACATGCTATATTCACACTATAAACAGTATTACCCTATGTGTCGTGCAGTGGATGCAACTGTTTCTGCCGTGCAATGAAATGCCGGACAGTGGTCCACGCCCGCTTCACTGCAGTGAGCTGGCTTATCGCTCTTGTTTATAGGGGGATGATTAATTATGTAACTCTGTGACTCATACAGACAGACAGGCAGGCATGCACGCACGCACGCACGCAGGCACGCACGCACGCATACACACAGATGACCCCTCGAATAGTCCTCATGCGATACTCCCACCGCACACCCTTTGATCCCTCTCGCTAGAAGACCACCCCTTAGACGACCTTTGACTCCTGTTAGATGACCACTTCGTCCTTCATTTCTTCGCCGGTAGGTAGCGCTGGTGCTGTTGCTGGTCTTTCCCTATGCTTTAGCACAGGCAACATCGCCCGAGTTTTCCCCAATATCTATTTTAGTAACCTCAATTCAAGCGGCCTCTTTTACGTATTCTTGTCAACTTACTAATTGCTAATAACAATCCTACATGTGACCTGCAGCGTTACGCGGGTCCCCAAACTAATCGAATTACACTCAGGCAAAAAGAATATATATATATATATATATATATATATATATATATATATATATATATATATATATATATATATATGTTTATTATACACACAGAAGAACGATTAACCGAGACATAACGTTATATGGCAGACTAGCTAAAATGTACTTAATTTCTGTGAAGAACTGTTTAACTTAACCAAAATGAAATACGTCCGAAACAGCAACAACGACGGAAACGGCGACTGCTACTCAGAACTCTGATATCTGTCATGGATAGAACACAGATTACTAGCATGCCGCCACCACACTTCACGTCCTAATATCCTAACAAACACTAGCCTGCACACAGCCAAGACACATTAGTAACACGGATTACCATGTAAATAGCATCTACGATTCTGGCCAAGCGTTGGACAATGTATTACCGCCAACGTAGCACCATATTCCATGTAAAATAAATAAAGTGGTTTAATAAGAAAACATGGCCCAGCCGTCCAGTTGAAGACCACTTCCATGTGCCATCATGTTAACAGGTTGGACTGTTATAGCAACATAATACAATAATACTGATCACGATGCCTGTGCGTCTACGGATAATAGTGTACCGACCATGCAACATAACTTTCACAAATAAATGTAACACCCGAATGTAACTCATTGCACGACTTTCAGTATACAATAGTAACGCTTGAACATTGTAACATGAGTAGTGCTGCCATCTAATGACAACAGGGGAACATCATTCCACATCGGGGTACTGACACTGCCGACAATACTACTACTAACATCACTCATTGAAACCTAATGCCACTGTACGATACACTGTCACCGTAGTACTAATTCTATTATGCATTCCGCAACTCGATGGTAACTTGGTAACACATTATACATTCATTAATTAATCTAACCGCTAGGACGATATACAAACACTAACATGCCATTGTCGTTGACGTTGCCTAACTTAACTAGGTCTAGGACATTTGGGACAGCTCGCCTTCAAAAGTAGATATTGTAATTAATACGCTAATAGCAGACAGCTACAAATCCGAACAAAGAAACGCAATGACAGAGTGTCATACCAACACAATGAATGGAGTGTCATACAAACACAATCAACGGAGTGCCATACAAACACAATGAACGGAGTGTCATACAAACACAATGAACGAGGTGTCATACAAACACAATGAACGGAGTGCCATACAAACACAATGAAAGGAGTGTCATACAAACACAATGAACGGGGTGTCATACAAACACAATGAACGGGGTGTCATACAAACACAATGAACGGAGTGCCATACAAACACAATGAACGGAGTGCCATACAAACACGATGAACGGAGTGTCATACAAATACAATGAACGGAGTGTCATACAAACACAATGAACGGAGTGTCATACAAACACAATGAACGGAGTGTCATACAAACACAATGAACGGAGTGTCATACAAACACAATGAACGGAGTGTCATGCAAACACAATGAACGGAGTGTCATGCAAACACAATGAACGGAGTGTCATACAAACCCAATGAACGGGGTGTCATACCAACACAATGAACGGAGTGCCATACAAACACAATGAACGGAGTGTCATACAAACACAATGAACGGGGTGTCATACAAACACAATGAACGGAGTGTCATACAAGCACAATGCTCCGCCCCAAGCGTGCAGGTCTCACTTATGTGTAAGTCAGATGTGATTTCTGACCCAGACAGAACACCCGTTAAGCGGGAAAATATGATAACCCGCATTCCCGTTTGCGCATCCGTTCTTGCGCACAGTTATTATCGTAAATTGGGAATGTCAATGCAGCGCCCTAAAAGCCAGATTATACCAGCGACGCTACAAAGGGTATAACTGTCAGCGTATATTCACTGCATACCGTTATAATGGAGGATAAATGTAAAACTTGGGCTTAATGCCAGATACATAAAAAGTCACAGGGACACGTACATAATGAAAAATATTGTACCGACATGCTCATGATGAAGCGAATAATTTTGCGGCATGTTTTTAACTAACTCATGAGTTCGTTTCTCTCTAAATTGAGTGTTTACACTATATGTTTGTTCAAATGGTAATATATTCGAAATAAAAATAAATGTCACGAGGATGACCGGTTGTTATTTATGGATTAGTACATTGTGTGTCGATGTCGCGATAACATGACGTCAGACGAGTGATGTTATATGACTGTTGATACTTGACTGGCATCAGAAAACAATATGTAATTCCCGTTATGCAACAGCAAATTAATACTTGAGCATACTTTGCACTTCCTACATTTGTAAATATGCTGCTGGGATGGTTTCATGAAGCATTCGTTCCGTACGAAGGAACTGGTGCGGACTTTTGACTCAGATTACGTCTATCAGAATAGTCACAGAAAACATTATTATTATCATTATCATACTTATAATATAACAACAAATGCAACGTCTTCCTGTTGCATTGTGTCAAATCGCACATCACGGTCCGGCTGTATTATCTTGCTGACACGTGACGTTTCTTGCTTGAAATAAAACTGACATATCACACTGATAGGGGGCGTTCGTGAAATGTCGACGAGCCATACGTCATTAGTTTGCAAACAACTACACTTATACAACAGAACTAGACACGTGCTATGTTGAATAGCTGTAATATCGGTTGGCGTATTGATAGTTTCCACCGCTTTATGTAAAGGTATAATCAATGTTTCAGATAAAATGGATCAATTGTCGCTGCATTGCGCAGAGACATAAGATTGTTGTTTGTGCAATAAAAAGAATCCAATGACTGTCATAGACACAACGCTCATTCAGTCTATGCCCGGCTCGTCGGCGTTTCTAGAGGTTCGCCAAAGTGTCTGCGATTCGCGTGATCTAAGTTCAGGTCATTTTACTCGGAGCGAGCCACGTTAGCCTGACACACGCGCGCGCGCGCGCGCGCACACACACACACACACACACACACACACACACACACACACACACACACACACACACACACACACACACACACACACACACACACGCACGCACACACACACACACGCACGCACGCACACACAAACACACGTACAGATGACCCCTCGAATAGTCCTCAGGCGATTCTACCACCGCACGCTCTTTGATCTCTCTCTCTCTCTCTCTCTCTCTCTCTCTCTCTCTCTCTCTCTCTCTCTCTCTCTCTCTCTCTCTCTCTCTCTCTCTCTCTCTCTCTCTCTCTCTCTCTCTCTCTCTCTCTCTCTCTCTCTCTCTCTCTCTCTCTCTCTCTCTCTCTCTCTCTCTCTCTCTCTCTCTCTCTCTCTCTCTCTCTCTCTCTCTCTCTCTCTCTCTCTCTCTCTCTCTCGCTAGATGACCACCCCTTAGACGAACTTTGACCCCTGCTAGATGACCCCTTCGTCCCTCATTCCGTCGCCGGTAGATAGCGTTGATGCTGTTGCTGTAGTGCTGCAGTCACCAGGGGCGATGTCGTCCAGTGAGCGATAATACAGGTCTTTCCCTATGCTTTAACACAATCAACATCCGCGAGTTTTCCCCAATGTATATTTTAGTTACTTCAATTCGCTAAATTGCTAACTACTCATAACAATCCTACATAATGAAAAATATTGTACCGACATGCTCATGATGAAGCGAAGAATTTTGCGTCATGTTTTTAAATAACTCATGAGTTCGTTTCTCTCTAAATTGGGTGTTTACAATGGATTTTTGTTCAAATGATAATATACTCGAAATAAAATAAATGTCACGAGATTCCACCCGGATGACCCGTTGTTATTTGTGGAATAGTACACGATAACATGAGGATTGAGGTTACATGGCTGTTGATACTCATCTGACATCAGAAAACAATACGTAATTCCCGTTATGCAACAGAAAATTAACACTTGAGCATATTTTACACTTCCTACATTTGTAGATATGCTGCTGGACCGGTTTCATGAAGCATTCGTACCGTACGAAGGAACTGATGCAGACGTTTGACTCAGATTACGTCAATCAAAACAATAACAGAAAACATTATTATTATCATTATCATACTTAAAATATAACAACAAATGTAACGTTTTCCTGTTGCTTTGTGTCAAATCGCACATAACGGTCCGGCGATGTTATCAGCTGACACATGACGTTTCTTGCTTGAAATAAAACTGACATGGCACACTGACAGGGGGCATTCCTGAAATGTCGACGAACCATACGGCACTGCCTTTGCAAACTACTACACATATACAACAGAACTAGACACGTGCTATGTTGAATAGCTGTAACATCGGTTGGCGTATTAATAGTTTCCACTGCTTTATGCAAAGGTATAATCAATGTTTCAGATAAATTGATCAATTGTCGTTGCATAGCGCAGAGACATAAAACTGTTGTTTGTGCAATGAATAGAATCCAATGACTACCATAGACACAACGCTAATTCAGCCCATATCTGGCTCGTCGGCGTTCCTAGATATTCGCGTGATCTAAGTTCAGGTCATTTTACTCGCAGCGAGCCACGTTAGCCTGATACTGGCCCATCGCCCTGCTCTGGAATTGATTGATCATAGCAGGTAAATAAACCTTTAGTGTCGTTGTGTTTCTAAATGCCATCATTCTCGGTCTGAGCGCCGAATTGTCAAACGAGAGGACCGGGTTTATATTCAACCTATGTTGATGTTTCAAAACTTACAACAATATTGTTCAAGTCACCTGTGTCTTACGAAAGAGGTTATGAAATTCACGCACGCCCGCACGCACGCACGCACGCACGCACGCACGCACGCACGCACACACACTCATAAGTTGACATATACTTTGTGCTCACGAATATACGTCCCAAAATAATCCAGATCCAGATGGGGGCAATTACCCCTCTTGCCCACCCCCCGCGGACGCCCATGGTACCAACAATATTGCTGGTTTGAGCTTGTAATCTGTTACGACGAGTAAGCGTTTACTAGCTTACTCAATATAAAATGCCTACTAATCATTTGTCTGAAAAAAGTAGTGGTCGTATTTCAATGAGGAAGACTGTAATTACCCTGGACAAAATGCCCCCCGACAATATCCCCCAGGACAAAATCTCCGTAGGACAATATCCCCCGAACACTATCCCCTGTTTATTAACAACAATAAGAATCAACAATAAAATAACATTTGCATTTTTTACAATATCTACTCTTTTTTATTGTGTAAGATACTGGGTCACGGGTAGGTTAAGAAACTCAAAGAACTGTGGAAGTTATGAAAAATTTAAAGAAATGCAAATATTTCCTGCGACAGTTGAACATAACTTGTTGAAACACGATCAGTGACACTTTGGGTGAGGTAGGACGCTTTGAAAGTATACTTTAATTCCGAACCAACAGATTCTGGCTGGGTGTACAGACTGGATGTACGCCAATGATGGCAAAAGAAGGACGGTTGACAAATTACATAGGGAAAGGTGCAGAACAATGTTAGATAATGATTATCTGCGGTTGAGTGACATGTTTCTGAGAGATGCTTTGCCCATATTTATCAGGTTTAACCAATTTCTTTCAGACTGAGAAACCTGTGGCACATCTGTTGAAGGACCGACTGTTGAAACTCCTGAAAGACTTGATGATACGTTTTGTGACAAGAGGACAGATAATGACCCACATATACATTGTTGACATTAATGTACTGGATACCGACAATCTACTTAGTTTTGATGGCATGACATATGGAGATGCAGACTTGTTTAATTTAATGGATCAACTGTCTGACAGTGGACATGAAGATATAGTTAACAGTTTCAGAAAACAAGTCTTAGAATTTTTCTAGATTGCTGTGTTTGAGCTGAAACAGTTGCCTTTCAATGATCCCATTGTTGCAAGCGTAAGTGCTATGAACCCCTTGAAACAGGATACAAACTGCTGTGCGGTATTGTTGTACAAAACAATTATTACAATAGCGAGTTTCTTCGTCAGCCAGTCGCTCAGTGCAGCCGTACAAATTAATTCGAGCAGTTGTTCATGCTGCATGGGCAGAGCTGTTGGTGTCTTTGCGTTGTTGATCTCTGTATCAGAACTTCGCTGTTTTTTTCGGGAGGCGATTCAACTTCCTTGTTTGCTTTGCGATGTAGCGAGTGTCGCCGATCGAGCGCCAACAAAATGTATGAGATTGTGGTTGTTTATGGTTACGACGAAAACCACAAAATACCTTGCCTCGTGGTTCACTTATTAGCAGCAACCCGTTGTTCGTGTTCATATGTTATGATTTACGCCCAGGAAGCCGTAACTCTGAATGTATAATCGCACATCAAGACCAGTTAATAATCTGCTGATTGCATTGTGAATCTGAGTGCCTACGATTGATATGTAATGGCATGCACATATATTCTGACAACACCAGGCCACGTCGAAACAATTAGTACATGCCTATTAATGTCTGTGCCAAATGGCTGTGCAAAATTCCAGTTATAAAACATTTAATTATCTACTATAGAACGTTATGTGTGGTCTGTCACGTCCTATGTCCTATTATGTCCTGTCACGTCCTTTGTCGTATTATATGGCTTGTGCGGCTGTGTGTGTGCGCTGGACGCACGAACGAACGCATACAAACGGTCATTTGTGTTGGCGATATGGTGTCTTCTGAAGCGCATATTTGACGAGCTCTTCATTGAACAGCAGAGCACAACAAACCTTACGTGACTACAGCAGAAAACGCAGAATGCTGGCGTGAAGCTACACAAACGCCTCGCAAGCCTTCCCACCCCTTTCATCCAAGCATGAGATCATGTCAATTCCAGAGTACTGTTAGGACAGTTGTAAGGCCCGAAACTCGTCGAGATGATGTGCTGTTCTCACATCTCGAGTTACTATGCAAGATGGGAAGATGGGAAGACTGCGTTAAGAAGGATGCAAGACAGACTGAGGATGACTAGAGGTGGAGGGAAACAGCAGGAGATCGGTTGAACAAATAACAGATAAAACATTCCTGCATTATAAAAATTAATGCCCCATACATAAGGACAAATAGATAGATAACTTGTGTGATCAAATAACAAAATAATGTTGAGGCGTATGAGTTAATTGTATCAGGTAAATTCTTCTGTCGACGTGGCAAGTACATTTTACACCAAATAAAACATGTTTTAGGAAGCATGTAGTAAGTGTATAGTTTACACTGACTAATAGCATGAGGCTGGGATTCGCTTCGGGAAATGACCATCATGACCTTCATAGGACGGCTCACCAGTGGCCGTATATCGAACGCTCTCTATAATAAATACATTTGAGTAGCAGTTTTTGACGTGGCACTTTAACAAAACGTTTTACAAAAGCTTAGTAAATAATATATATATATATATATCGGTGATCCCTCAGTTACCCATATAGTGATTTCTTTATATAAAAAAACACAAAATATTTGAAATATAGCATGGCCTCGCTTTGTTGATATGGTTTATTATTGTATGCTTAACAAGGAAGTCCACCATATGGTCTGTAATTAATCTTTCTAATAATTTACAAATAATTAATGTTAAAATGTTAATGTTAAAACTATAATTCTGTGACCTATTTCTCTAATTCGTTTTACATAATGTTGTGACAATTTGCTTCTTTCCATTCGAAAGGAACCACTCCCTCTTTAAATGAGAAGTTGAACACTTTTGCAAGTGGTATGCTAAGTTGTTCTACTATTTCCATTAGTAGTCTTGGCGGAATTCCATCCACTCCAGGTGATTTATTATCCTTCATTACATTTATTTTCTTAGCTACCATTTCTGGAGTTAACATTAACTGCGCTAAATAATTATTGCAAGGGTGGCCTCACGATAGCGACCATACTGTGGCTTTTGTGACGGTTTAAACAACCAACGTATTTGTATTTTGTTTAAGTTTTCCCCCTCCCTCTCCCTCGCTTTCTCTCCCTCGCCTTCTCCCTCTCTCTCGCGCGCTCCCTCTCCCTCTCACTCCCTCCCTCTCTCTCTGCCCCCCTCTCTCTCCCTATCTCTCTCCCTCCCCGTACCTTTCTGTCTCACTCCCTCTCCCCTCTTTGTATATCCCTCTCCATATATTTCTCGCTGTCACTCCCTCCCCACCCTCTTTCTCTATCTCACTCCCTCTACCCTCTCTCTCTCTCTCCCTCTCCCTACCTCTCTCCTTCTCCTCTTTCTCCCTCTCTCCTCCCCCTCTCTCTGTTTTTTTTTTATCTCACTCCCTCTCCCTCTCAGCCTATCTCTCACTCTCCCTCCCCTCTCCCTCATCTCGCCCTCTCTCTCTCGGTTTTTTTTAACGTTGTGCCTTTCTTTTTCGTTAGGACCTCGTGTCATGGAGTGTTGCTATTGGCCTCGGCGGGAGATCGCGCCAAGTCGCAAATTACCCGTAAGTGTATATAATCTCGACGAATGCTGTATTTGGTATATCGTTTTGTACATAACGTACTATGTAACAAAAAAGAGCAGCTCAATACATCACTTGCAACACCATGTGTGACGATAGTATTTATTTGTTTTAACAATAAACTCAGTCTCAACCAATAAGTCTACTTATTCTGGTGGTATGCAACACATTTCAACTGCATTGTCCAAATAACAACAACGTATTTCGTTTTTACGTATACAAATGAAATTAATATTACACGCAATAACATCAAAGAATGCCTACTATTTTCAGCGTGTACGATTTCCGCTATCTTGATGATGTTCGTAATTATCACGCTACTAGCAAAAATTCCCATCCTCTAGACGGGATAACTTGGTAATTCGTAGAAGGTAATTCCTCGTTATTATGTGCAATTGTCCACAACGTTATTCGTATTTTCTACTATTGTTCCAAGTTACGTAACCCGCCCACTGATCAGTTCGGTGTTATGTGTCAGAGGGCGATACATACACAGACTTTCATTAGGTCGTAGATGAAGCCCTAAACGTTTGGCGCCCGATATGCAAAACGTCTCGAAGGAGTAGCCTAACAAACATACGTGCGCTAGCTCGATCATACTAATGTGGTCATTTAATTGGATGGGATTTATGATGCGTTACCACACAGGATCGCATTCCTAAACCGTCGCCGCCATCCTGCAGGAAGGAAGTGCTATTATCCAAGAGTGATTTCATCCAACACGACAAGCAAACGTCCCACGTAAGATAATACAAGAAGTATTCGTGCTCGATGGTGGTGGTGGTTGTGGTGGTGTTGGTGGTGGTGGTGGTTGTGGTGGTGGTGGTGGTGGTGGTGGTTGTGGTGGTGGTGGTGGTGATTTTGGCATTGGCTGTGTTAGTTGTGTATCATACGAAGTGTATTATATTTAATTTGCCTCAAATAGGTGAATCTCATATATATATATATATATATATATATATATATATATATATATATATATATATATATATATATATATATATATATATATATATATATATATTATCACGTCTGATGGACTTTGTTTGAAAAAAATATATATATTTTGTTTTTCTCTCCAAAGTTCATCAGTTGATGTGATAATGATTTGTCGATTTACTGATGTGTATATCACACTTTACATATATTTTAATTAACTTGCAATTGACTTGTAATTGCCTTATAATTATAATTGTCACGAGATTGGTTATTACAGATGTCTATTATTATTAATTTGTGTAACATGGTGACTCCCATGATAGCGACATTTATTGTCTTAATGAGAGTCTCCATCGTTACGATTGTTGTATTATGTTTATTTGTATAAGCACTAAATATACACGTCTGAGTCTGATGACTTGACACCGTGTACGGCAGTCTTCGCTGTTTGACAGATTCCTCAGAAGTTACGCAACGGCAGCTACGAAGTTTTGGCCAACCACCTCACCCAGTCGTGCCACACCGACCTCGACCGGGTGCGAACCCTTTTCCAGTGGTCTTTGAAGTCATTCCAAGACACGGATAACGTTTCTGACAACGTTGGGGCGTCATCCCCGAATAATACACCTTTGGATGGTCTTCGCAGCATAAAGCGTGAGGAAAGCAACCATGCTCATTTCTTTGCTCGTTTGTCAAGGTACGCTGTTCATGCGTGGTGGTTGTTCTTGATAAGTCAGTAGTAGAGGGCACATTAGATGATAAATTGGAAACAAATATCATATTCCAAATGCGAGCCACTTAGTTATATTAAAATAAAAATACCATTGCAGTTTGGTTACCACTACGTTGACTCACTCTCATGATACGCTAGATTTTTCATAGACTTTCTTTACTGTTGTCTTTACTATGACAAATACAGTGAAATGTTCAGTCTGTTTCAGAAAAAGACGCAACCATTATGTTTATTGCTTATGTCCAACTGCAGCACGAATAATATATCAGGCGTATCAGAATATGTGCTTACTGGTACATAATATGTGTTTAAATATAAATATGTTTACTGGTACATGCTCTTAAATATTAGGGTAGGTAGGTAAGAAATATTTTCTTTCTTTTAATATTTTTCTGGAACATTGGGAATGGGTAGGAAGGTAGTTCAATATTTCTTGGCCAATTCTTTTCGAGAGTGTTATAGCTACCTGCAACATCAATATGATCGCTATGACATAGAGTATATTCGTTTGATTTACGAATATACTACATACGATTTTTTTTCAATTGTTATATTCACTTTCACCTTTATCCCTTGACCGGGATAGTCCATTTCCACTTATTCTTCGTCAGCTTTGTCTTTGCCATCCAACTTCCTCTACGGATGCGAGACATGGAGGCTGACAGCAGAGACAGAGATACGCATACAATCATCGGGACACTCCTCCTCAGTTCTTACACCGAACACAAAACGAAATAATAAGTGAGAGAGCAAGTGGGTTCCCTTGCTAGATAGCAAGAGCCTTTGTTGTCAACGGTGAAACGACGAAAGCTCTCTTGGATTGCCACATCACCCGACACGACACCATTTCAAAAACCATCCTGCAAGACAGAAGACGAGGCCGCCAGAGGAAAAACTGGCTGGACAAACTACAGGAATGAACCAAACAAAGCTTACTGCCTCTACTAGAAATCAAACAAATTGTACACAAGCAGTTGCTAAGTTGAACAATTTTATGATTTTCCTTGTGCTTGGATGTAAACATGGTCACAAATAAATTATGTATTTTCCATGACATGTCGTAAGAACTAACGTCGGCTAGATTTAATATGGTTGGTAAGGTAAGCGAAAACACGGATATCACTATGATAGGCCTAAGGCATGTATTAAATAAATACGAGGAGATATGTATGTGTTTCTGTTTTCAGAGCGGCTGGCATTGCTTGTATCGTCATCAGTGGCGTCGCCAAAAATAGTTTGTACGTAGTCAGCGAGCGAAATCTGCGAGGGAATCCGAAGAACCGCTCGCAGTGGAACGCCGTATTAATTGACGGCGAATGGCGTCTGTTGGACGTGCTGTGGGCATCGTGCGCTCTCGTCAGACGCCGCGAAAAGGGATGGAAGCTTGTTGACGTGCAGGGGGAGGAATTCAAAGATGAACACATCGAGGAAGAGCCGGGAGAACAACAGCACAGAGACAACGAATTCTTCTTCCTCACCGACCCAGACTGGTTCGTCAGCACGCACTTTCCCGACGATCCGGACTGGCAGCTACTGCCGAAGCCGCCGAGCATCGTGCAGTTTGAAAAGATCGTCTACTTACGGGAACGGTTCTTTGACTTGGGCCTGCTGATACAGCCAGACAGCCAGCTCCACGGCGTGCTGCAGACGAAGAATGGCGAAGTTACGATATCATTTGGCATTCCACAGTCACTGGGTGACCAGGCGCAGTTCAATTACATGCTCTACTACTATGACTCCGCCACCGCCGCCACCAACGCCGACGCCAACGCCGCCGTTGCCACCGCTGCTACCCACAACACGGATGCCACAGCCACAAAAGAACACACTAATGACAACTCTACTGGGAACGAACGGGAGACCAAAGCGGAAGAAGATAGGAAAGATGATGATGCTGCTGCCGCTGATGATGATGATAATGGCGGTGGTGGTGATGATAATAAAGATGATGACAAGAATGTCGAGAAAGCCGACAACGATGCGATAAACTGGAAGGGATGCATGTTCTTCCGGCAGACAAAGGAACAAATCCGCTACATTTGTCTCATGCCTACCGTTGGCAGATACCGCATGGATATCTTCGGGCGTCATACGAAACGTGATAACGACTTGGATCTGGTCTGTTCCTACGTGATCGAGTGCGACTCGACGGATGGCCGTGTTTTTCCGGACAACCCGGACATCGGATGGGGTCCGGGGATAGAGCTGGAAGAGGCGGGACTGGTTGCAGTAAGCCACCCCGACGGTGTCATCGACACAGACGACCCTGTCGTAAATATCTTGTTCTCCAAAACAACCGGCACAGATATGGCGTTCTGGCAAGTCATCAAACATGACTGGATCCCCGAAAAGGAACTCAAGTCACGTGTCACCCTAAGAACCAGCGGCGATGATGTCATAGCCGTGCTTCGACTTCCGGAGGCGGGCATGTACGCATACAAGCTGTTCGCCGACGACCGCGGCACAACAGGCGACATCCCGAACGTGTGCAACTATCTGGTCCGGTTCAAGCAGAGTTCCGGCCCCCCACTGACACCGTTCCCTCCACTACGTTGGGGTGTTCTCGGTCAAGGCATGCACGCGCAAGCATTTCAATTCCAGGTGACCGGGCCAGGCGCGGACGGATACATTGAAACGTCGTCGTCGGAAATAGATCTCGCATTCACCATGTTTCCGTCGCGGAGCGAACTGTTTTGTGAACTGTCACGCTTGCGAAAGGGTGTAATCAGTTCGGTTAGCGTGAATGCTCGCGATGTCATTAGCATAACTCTGTCGGAATCTGGCGAATATGCCCTCAATATATTCGTCCGTCGAAGCTCAAACGACTACCGAATACATCACGTTCATTCAGTGCACATCGTTTTCATCGATCGGATAGCATCTGGACAGAATGCAGGACACGTTAGCACCGTAGACGATGCTCAAGCAAGCGAAGAGGCCGCTGAGCCTGTGACACCACAACGAGACGACATTGGAAAGCCAGATGATACGACTTGTGTATGGCGCGACACAAGCAAAGAATCGTACGATGTTGCTCTGCCGCGGTCCGAACACACATTGTTGATCGCCGCTGAGCGCAAAACCACCCAACATGCCGCCAATCACATTGAGATGAAGCGAACTGATAGAGACAACGGCAGAGTCGTGGAAGTGAAACTTCCGAAAATTGGCGATTATATCATTGACGTATTCGAGATCCTCGACAACAATCTTCTGGACCACGTACGCTGCACGCACGTTACCAGACGCGTCGAGAAGGTAATATTCTTCAGATAATTCCAACGCAAACGACATATTAATTATGATATTGTCTTACTGGAACGTAAACCTCATATTGCAAGAGCAGTTGGTGAGGGCACTTGTAGCATTATCTATTTTCAAAATTAGCAGAGAAAGCAGGGATAAGGATCAACAATTATGTTTCTTATACAAGCTTGTTTCCTTATTCAATATGTTCTTGAAATAACCAGAGTTTAGAATTTGTCAGATGCAATTCTATCTTTTCAAAATGTGTTAGTTAAAAATGCTAAAATACCCGAACGTTTGTGCAATGTGAACGAGTGTTGTTACTTGAACCTAGGAAAGGTTAGGAACTATATGTAGCATGTACTGTGAAGGAACTAAGTGTACTCTTTATGAAATAACAAGCCTCGTTCATTTGCTGTCGTTCCCGATGTTGTTGTTACTGTTGCTGTAATTACTGCTATTCAAAATGTGTCTTGCTACATGCACCAGGGCACCACGTATATATGTTAGTTGTGCGTTATTTATCGGTGCTTCTGTTTCAGACAAATAAAGAAAAAGAACATGAAGAGGCCCTGGAACGGGCACGGGCAGTCCGTAAACAGAATCGATTCAGTATGTATGGCAGTATCGGCACAAACGAACAAACTAAATAATACATTTAAATACAATTACTTAAAATAAGAAAGTGGGAATGGCTCAGTTATAACATATTCTTGACATGTTCACATTGCCAGTTGAATCCTCTGCACTACCAACACATTAAGTGGCACCATGCAGCAAGGAAACGTTTTTGGCCAGGCTTCGTTTCTCTACCTATTTACGACGTCTGTATTGCCCAAATGTGGCATGCCATGTAGGTGGATTGTCCACTGTCAACACGACCGACCACTGTCTCTACCCAGCAGTTGATGTCAACGTTAGCTTAATCACATACTGAAAAACCTGCACCTGCACTGCGTGCCCACCTGAGGCACATTTGACACTTAATCATGTCTTCCTTTACAATGTCACTGCACATGAAACAGTGCCAGGCTTCATTACTGTCATTCTAAATTCTTCTGTTTGCAGCTCGCTGTATTCTGTTCGCTCTGCGACCCTTGTATTTTGGTTTGTTTGGTTGCACGATTTTCTCTCGGATTGTTTTTGTTAATCCTGTTTTTTGATCTGTGAGGACTGTTCAGACATCTCACTAGCCTGCTCACGTGAATGAGATGACGTCTTGTTGTGAGGGGGCGATGCAGGTACACCTTCCAATTTTCTCCGTCCTTTGACTAGCAGATTTCGGAACGATAGATTCGTAATGCCCAGCATCTTCTCTTATTTGTGTGTACTGGACGAGAATATTTTGGGAACATGTATTCTCCATACCGGAAGACGGCATCGTGCTCGGTGTTTGAAACACTGATTGATCTATTAAGTTTGATTACTTGGTTTGTTGTCATTATTTCAACTTCTACCATAACGGATGGATTTTACATCAAATTGATGCGTTCTGCTAGTGAAGAGAATTGAGGGCCTTTGAGGCATGTCAACATGTAGTGCCTCACCTTCATACGCTAAAAACACACAGCTGAAAGAAACATTAGACAAGCAAGAACGTGATGGGATAATCGCCAGCGTAGATGAGCCACCTGATTGGGTCCACAATCTGGTCATCACTGAGAAGCGGAATGGATCGTTGCGAATATGCTTAGATCCAAGGCCATTGAACAAAGCCATCAAGCCCGAGAGGTGCGAGATACCTACACCAGCCGATGTGCAGAGTCAGCTAGGTGACAAGCTGATCTTCACTGTGATTGATATGAAAGATGGGTACTGGCATGTGAAGCTGACTGAAGAGTCATCACACCTGTGTACTTTCCACACTCCCTGGGGGAGGAAGAGATTCAAGCGTATGCCGTTTGGAATCACCTCAGCCAGCGAAGTAATGCAAAAGCGAAACGAAGACACCTTTGATGACATTCCTGGGGTCCGAATCATCGCAGATGACATGATCATCTCGGCCAAAGATGTAACCGAACATGACTCGATTGTTCGCAAGATCATGCAAAGGGCTCGTGAAAGGAATGTCAAGTTCAACAAGACTAAAGTACAGTTTAAGGTGCCCAATGTGACATACATGGGTCACATAGTTGCAGCTGACGGCCTGAAGCCTGACCCTACCAAGGTGGAGGCTATTGTCATGATGCCCAATCCAGAGAACAAGTCTGACTTGCAACGACTGCTTGGCATGGTCCGGTACTTGAATCAGCCATCACAGCCCCACTACGTTCACTGCTGAAACAGGATATTGAGTGGGATTGGACTTGGAGCGTGCCTTCTCCAACAAGGTCGTCCAGTACCATACGCATCACGTGGGTTAACATCAGCTGAAGAAAACTATTCTCAGATTGAGAAAGAGATGTTAGCAATCTGCTTTGCGTGCGCCAAATTTCATCAGTATGTCTATGTGAAGACCATCGAAGTACACACAGATCACAGACCGTTAGAATCGATCTTGAAGAAGCCAATCGCAAAAGCTTCCCCACGATTGCAGCGAATGATGCTGCATTTGCAGAGATACACCCTGGAAGTGAAGTACATTCCAGGCAAGTATATGTATGTTGCAGACACCCTATCAAGAGCGTTTATAAAGAGTGAATCATCGTGCGGCGCGGCGGAAGATGTAGAAGTTATGGTGCACAGTCTTGTCAATAACTTGCCGGTCAGCACAGACAAAATGGGCGAATTAAAGGAAACTACTAGAACAGACGAAACACTGCAACAGTTGAAATTCACCATCAGAAGAGGATGGCCAAGGAAAGGCCAAACAACTGTCCATCGTCTCCTGTACCTTCTGTGTCTGCTTCACTGCGTAGTGTGTGAACAGGCTTGGAACTCTTTCTGAATCCTCCACCCTGGCATACGTTTGCAGTGAAGTGGTTCATCCCATTGCATTTTTTGCATTTCTTCCCGTATGCGGGGCATTTACGAGACGGGTGTACTTGGCCACAGTGTTTGCACGGTTGTTTTGACTAACCTTTCCAGCTTTTTTTCCTGTTCTAATGGCATGAATATGTGACTGTGAGCTGGACATGGCTTGATACTGCATTTTGCTTGTTTCAGTTGTTCGGCATGGTCTGCTTCTCGCAGTAATTTTTCCTGCACAGCATTGTCACGTACCCCAAACACTATTTTGTCGCGTATCATATGGTTCTGCTCCTTTAAATCACATTTTGCCGCTCTGGTTCTCAGTTCCGTGACCCACTGGCCAATCGTCTCGTTTTCGAGCTGGTCTCTTATCCAGAACTGATGACGCTCAAATACGATGTTTTTGCGTGGCTCGCACTAAGCCCTCGTTTTAGATAGAACGGTGTTGCAATCCTTACTGTCTTCCTCTTCTGCATATGTAATGTATTTCTTGCGCCTCAGGGCCTGCTGTATGTAACAAGATTGCCACCTGAGTTTCCTTCGCTTTCTTGCCAAGTTCACATACTACGAAGTACGTCAGAAATTGCTGCTCCCATCTGCTCCCATTTTGAGCCACGTTGCCGCTAACAAAGTTCATAGGCTCGGGAGACTTTAAAGCATTCATCTTGCGTAGAGTACTTACTCACCACTTAACACCATGTCGTAGATAGGATTAGATTGTTGCCAAATATATTTCATAACAACAGCATTCATTTTCGCATCATCTCGCACACTATTTATTGCTTATTTCTCATTGGCTAAAAATACAATATTGACCAGGCTTTTCACTATAGGGCAGCAGCTAAGCAGCTTGCTCAGTTTATGACAGATGTATAACCCACGTTGTGGACACGTTTAAGAACCTGACAGAATTGCACATATCTGTGTGTAACTGGAAGTTTGTCTTGTATATTTTTTGCATTTTGTAATGACTGCCATTCAGAAATTGCCACGGGATTACTAAAAATGCATATTAAAACAGGATTGCACCAATAAAATCTTAAATACATTATACAATTAAAAAAAATGTTTTAATTTTATTTAGGGATATTGCTGACTGAACCTTTTCTGGGAAAATATTCAGTTTCCCCACTTTTCAAAGCAACTCCGGTTTACAGTAACAACAAAAACATCTACAAACTATTGTTTTCATTGTCGTCATCGTCACACTCTGAATTCGGTCTAGTAGGCCTATGATTATTGTGTTGTCAAGTGCCCAGGACCATCTTGTCCAGTTTATTCGAATCACGCTAAAACAACTGTCTTCGTCCGCAAAACGCCACTTTGGTTCATTCGTATACTTTTTGTCTTCAGGGACGACACTTGGCGACAAAGACTATAGCGAGGTATGTATGCTTATTGCACCATTACATGGCACAAATTAAGAATGTTTATTAGACACAAATGGGTGGTTTGGCCTACATAATTGAGAAATCACAACTTTCTCGCTAAATATTTAGTATTCGTATATTCCATGTACTCCCAGACACAGAGCAGAGGTGCCTAGTTAAAGAATTAGGATGCGGTAACCCTCTCCCACAATACACATTTCTGAAAAATTATATTATGCATTATGTAGCCACTTTTAATAGGAAATGTGGAATTTGTCTAAAAGAGAATATTTGAAAAAGAAGACGCAGGAGATAACAAAAACGGAGATCTTCTTCCCAAACCAAGATACTTGGCCCCTTAAGCAGTTCCACATATCTCATCTGCTGACTGTAGATGGCGGGGGAGGTGTTCGGGCGTCATGCGAGCGCCGCAGCCCGAACCGAAAGACAGAGAAACAAGCTGAAAGAGAGACAGGCGAAAAAGGCGATAGAACGCCGGGATACGAAGAGGGCGCTGAAAACGGACAAAGTAGCCCGGATGTTCGAACAGGCCGAAACCCGCGACGCCGGGTTAGTGACGTCATTTCATCTATTATTTAACTGCAAATTATCAACGGAAAACATTCGTGCACATTTGAATGCGCTTTACGAAAGCACAAACCCGTGGTTTCTTGATGACCCACTTTTAGATAATTTGTCAGATTTCATTTATTAATACCATCAATGTTGACGCAGTCTTTATCACCGTATGCATCACTTCGAAATGTATCACTTTAAAATTAACGTATACGAAATGTAACTGGCTTTGTACGACACAGGATACGAATATGTGTGTGTGTATAGTTGCAGGCCTGTATAGTTACTTACATGCAACGTTAGTAACACATTACACCAAAGCAATGTAAGAACCATGTAATTGAGACTAACACGATGTCATATGGCCATTGCAGGAAGGAGAAAATCAGACAACAACAAGGAGAGAAAGTGCGGCAGCAAATCCAGATGCGAAAGAGCAAAACTGAAACCAGCGAAATGTAGTCACACAACTTAAGACTGGCGTGAAGCAACGTCGTCACATCCTGTAAATTGAATTGGTAATTTGTTAGTAAAGCACTGCTCAAAATAAACCGGGCAGAATGGTATATGTTCAGAGAATACTACGCTATTGAAAGTCGATGAAACCCAATTGATTGAAATTTACAAATTGATTATGAATTGTATCACGTACATGACGTCGTGAATATTTGTAGTTTAAGAATATCCAACATGTTTTTTAAACAAGATATCATTAACCGTTGTGAACGTGTGCATTTGTTGCCAGAGGCTGAACGTGGAGCAAAAATGGCCCATTTCCCTCCATTACATATGACGTCATACTGCCCTCAGTGTTAGGTGATGTAATTATTCGAGGTGTAACACTATGTAAATTAACATAAGAAAAACATAACGGTTGAGAAAATGTGGTGGATAAAGTGTTGTGTTCTTCAGAGAACAGTGAAGCCTACTAATGATAATAAGATTTACGTAGAACACCTTCAGGAAGCGTGTGGAAACATTTTATTAAGACCTACAACAAAATAATCAAATGTATATAAAACTTTTCGCACGGATTGCATCTGGCTAAAAATATATAAAGTTAATGAGCTGCTATGAACATATATTATGAAGATATTATCTTATCAATGTGACCATATTTCAAAGGTAATAAAATAGTCTGATGACAAAAAGTACAGATCTTCATCATTCAACACAAGAGACATAAAAAAAACATTACATAAAATAATCTATCCCAGCTAACATGTTCTCCCTTTACAATAAACAGTGTTTGCATACACATATTTGACACAGCATGTTGCTACATGCATGATTAGAAATTATGTATCTCCCAATTCCTTGTACAAAATTCCTGTCACATGCCAATATGACATACATATATATATATATACATATACTGGCACCACCTGGTGACTACCATTCAACATATCACTGACAAGTAGGTACATTTCAACTTCAAAGGAAACACTTTCTTTTCCAAATTTCTATTCACAACAAATTGTTTTTGCAATAACAACTTCATAAAACCAGTCAATATTTCATATTTTCACATTTATATCTTGTCATCTTTTCTTCCTTGAAGAACGCACAATTTTTGCCATCGATGCAGCTGGAACCAGTCGATGTCTACGATTGAGTTAAGTTACTGGCAACAACAAATAGAAACATGCAGTTATAGGAGAAACCAGCTGAAGTTTGCATTATATGCATTCTAAAAGACTGATTCAAGGAACCCATCCTATTTCAATAAATGCTAAATTGTATTCACAACGATGTACTATGGCTACATGGGCCAAAAAGAACGAGACTCTTTCAACAAACTGCCATTGCCAGCTGTTTTAGTGGTTCTTATGTGAAATAAATGCATTTGTCAACTCAACTAGATGAAGACATAATGATATATATATAAGGTTTTCCATAGGTAACTATAATACTTCCAGAATTACAATCACACATACAGCGATTCTGTTCTTAAACAAGTTAAATTTGTTTTTTGTTATTGTGACATCCACTGATATTACTCTCGGTAATTTTGAGCTAAATCTATCGGCACACAGGTGTTCTAGCCAAAAACTTCCCCATACTAAAAAAGGCATTGTATATATTATATGGCCAGAATATCAATACTTCCAACCAAACAAAGATGTCAAATAGCTAAAAATTACCACTAGTAATGCTACTGGATATCACAGTAGCAAACCAAACCAATATCATACAGATAAATGGTTGCAATTTTATCTTACTATGTATTTGTTTGACAAAATAGGCACTAAGTGTTTTGGTCAGGAAATCAATGCTTGTAACCACATAGACATGCAAAGTTTCTCCAAATGACCAGGAATAATGTATGTGGATGTCACAGTAACACAAAAAGCCATTGTAATTACAATGTTATCTTAATATGTATTTGTTTGACAAAATATGGACATGCGAGCTAATAGGGTTGGGTAGTGTTTTGGCCAGGAAATCAATACCTTCGCCCAGAGAGAGATCCCAAATGGCTCAAAATGACCGGGAGTACTGCCAGACAGTGCCAATTTTGACCTTAAATCTTACCTGCTGGGGTACGAATATTTCAGGTATTGGATAATTTTTTAGCCAGTTTTGTTCAGATCATAAAAAGTTTTACCTTTTGAACCCAAAATCACACCTTTTTGTATAAGTAATTTTTTTCAGTTGTAAAATTGTGTTTGTAATTTGTGGTGTTATGCCTAGTAGTTTGTATCAAGATATCATGTTGTCGCAATAACTGGACGACAAAATTCATGAACAGGAGAGATCCAATGGCCTAGTCTATAATAGTTCTCATGCATATAGCCTTTATATACCAAACACACACAAGGGAAACTTCGGGACTTTTGATAGGTTGTTCAATGTGGTATTTTGCAACTATCCTGAACAAATTTGCTTTGTCCTATTTATTTCCATGTTCAACCCTAATGCTCCTGGACTATTTTTTACAAGTTGACCAGGTGGAACTGTCTCGTTCTGCCCATATTCTTAGTATAGTCAAAATTAAACTGGCTGAATCTTCATCATTACATGTATGCACAAATTAATCACTACAGCTTTAAATTCAATGAGATATTAGTATTATTAATAAAGCATTACAATCTTAATGGATTACACAAGAACAGTGGAGGCATTCCAATAGACTTATTTAAAATATAAAAACAAACTATACGTAAATAAAGCGAATGCCTCTATTTTACAAATTTTTGTGTTATATTAACGTGGCATTAAAACAAAATTTTTTTTTAGACAAATTTAGATATGTGACTTTTAAAAACATATCAAATTTTATCTAGATGGCTACTTCAGATTAATAGTTCAAATAGTCAATAGTTACTGCTATTTTGGTTACGGAACCTTGGCTAATGAGCATACTCAACAACGGGTTCCTTCAATACATTAGCAATCATAAAGTTATCAATTCAGTACCATGTAGATGACATCGATTCAATGGTCAAAGGATACTGGTCAAGCTCCACTTCCTGCCTAAGGATGCCGGTCAGCAAGAACTCGGCACTGACCACAGGAATGTTTCCATCAAGAGTGCGCTGACAAACAGCCTTGTTTGCATCACACGATACCACAACTGTCTTCTCTTGGTACGAGCATGGAGGTGACGGCAAATACTGTGACAAATACACCAAAATGTACAGACATTTGTAAACTTCTGCAAGATAACTGCCAAAAGAAATATACATTAAACATACATTAACATACATTAAATCCTTATACTATGCAAACTCAATATCAAATTTAGATTGACACCAAACGTTCAACATAATGTATTTTCAAAATCTCACTTATCTAAATCCCACGCTGTTGTCGGTACCTTCAAAGTTACAGGTGGCCAAAAAAATGTGTTTACACAATGTATGAGAGCACTCGCAATTATTCATAATATTACTTTTTGTTTCTGTGTGTGTGTGTGTGCACCTGATACTATGTATATACTATATATAATATGTGAGGCATTCCCACAATATCAATTACATGTCATTTGAAAGCAAACTTGAGATATTGACACCATCAGAAAGCCAAGACATTTACCCTTTAATTGGTGCATGATATTCAGTTTTAGAAGAAATATTGGTAAATGTATAATACTACAGGTGTATAATATATTGAACATAATACAATAAGCGCCGATATGAAAGTTTCAGATCACTGTGGTATTGCAGCTTCAAAGAGTAATAAAATTCTTGGGCTGATTACATACAATGAAAAAAGCTAATTATACCTCTGTATAAAGCAATAGTTAGACCTCATTTAGAATACTGTATACAAGCGTGGAGACCACATCGTAAGGATATAGATATGCTTGAACGCATACAGAGAGCAACTAAAATGATTCCATATCCGAGAGAC
Organism: Lamellibrachia satsuma; assembly: GCA_033239005.1. Classification (NCBI taxonomy): domain Eukaryota; kingdom Metazoa; phylum Annelida; class Polychaeta; order Sabellida; family Siboglinidae; genus Lamellibrachia; species Lamellibrachia satsuma. Next base: position 1,430,108 of record BSQZ01000062.1, on the reverse strand, counting down.
CTTAGTTACAAGTAGAACCCAAAAGAATGTAGTTTCATAACCCTAGAGACAAGGAGGTTTAGAGGAGATCAATTGAGAAGTTTTAAAGATATTGAATCGGTATGAAAATACTGTTAGAAATATGCTTTTCTCACTCAAGAAAGATAGTAGAACAAGAGGACATGAGGCAACATTTGTAAAGGATCAGTGTAGATTGGATATCAGGAAGTACTCATTCTCACAGAGGACAATAAATAAATGGAACAAATTATCTACAGATTGTGTAACTGCTAGCAGCATGAATATGTTTAAAAACAAGATTGACACATGTCTCAAGAGGGCGGGTTACACATAGATCAAATATCTATACAGATAAACAAAGTTTACAGGATGATCTAGATAAATTAGTGAAATGGTAAGAAAAACGGCAAATGTTATTAAATTTTGGGAAGTGTAAATGTATACACATAGGAAGGACATGGAAACATGGACGAAGAATATAAAATGGGGGATGCTGTAATAGGTAGAACCACAAAAAAAGGACTTAGGAGTAACATTGAGTGCTGACATGAAAGTTTCAGAGCAATGTGGGATTGCTGCTTCGAAATGAAATCAAATTCTAGGGCTAAATATGAGAACTATCATGTATAAGGAGAAACAGCATATTGTACCCCTGTACAAAGCAATAGTTAGACCACATTTGGAATATTGTATTCAAGCTTATCGTAAAAAGGACAGACAAGCTAGAAAGAATACAACGAAGAGCAACTAAAATGATTCCAGAATTGAGAGACCTTAGTTACGAAAGTCGCTCATTTGACAACACTTGAGACCAGGAGACTAAGAGGAGACCAAATAGAAGTGTTTAAAATAGTGAACAGTTATGAGGATGTTGATAGGAATATGTTCTTCAAACTTAAAGAAGGCAGTAGAACCAGAGGACATATAGCAGCATTAGTTAAGGAGCAGTGTAGGTTGGACATGAGAAAGTACTCTTTCTCACAGAGGGTGATAAATGAATGCAACAAACTGCCAAATGATTGTGTTAATGCTAGTAGTGTGAATGTTTAAAAATAGAATTGACAGATATTTGATAAGGGCGGGCTACACAGAGATGAGAAAATTGTTGGACTCTCGATAAGCCAATGGCTTCCTTGTCTACTTGCCATCTGGAACTTGTTGTTTGGGATGGCAATCTTGTTAAATCTCTTGATAAGTTGGCTTCCTTGTCCACTTGCCATCTGGGCCTTTGATGGCAATCTTGTTAAATTAATATATATTTTAATAAAAGGATATGTAGATTTGACATATTTCTAGCAAAAACATATGCAATACTAACCTCTCCTCCTGCGCACTGGATGATATCTGAAAATGATTAAAAGGAAATCTTCAGTTTCGTGAATTTAAGTGTCAACATTTATTGGCGAAAGCACCACATGTGTACATAAGTTAATTACATTAAACCAGACGAAAACATCAGAAAGAAGAAATAGCAGTGCTTAATAATTGAAGAGCACGGATACCACATGTATTTTTAATAAATAAAGAAATAAAAAAGAAACAAATAAATAAGTAATGCTTTGGTTATACGTGGTTACTTCAAATTGTCATGCACATTCTAATTTTTTTTAGGTCTCAACTTTGAAGAACCTGTAACTTTCTCCAAAATTATCCCATTTTTTTTAAATGTTTGATATTTTGGTAGACTTGTTGACAAATCACAAACTGGCATGTCAAGTCAAGTTTCAAGTCATCTCTCTGAATTCAAAGTAAATTCCCAGGTCACCATGGTCAACTAATCGGTATGATTGCTGCAGTTTGTCTGCAGTAATTTTTAGCAGGGAAATCAGTTTTGTGATTCTATATATGCACACAGTATTCTGTCTGTCTCTGTGGATGCTATCGAAGGCTTTTTCAAAGTCTACAAAGTCATGCACATTTCTCTCTGATATTGAGAGCACTACTCAATGATGTCTCTGGGTGAAAATGTGGTCTGTACATCCTCTTCCTTTTCTGAATCCTGCCTGTTTTTTTCTTAGCACCTTGTCTACTGCTGTTGAGATTTGCTTGATGATCTTGCAGAAGACCTTGCTGGGGACAGACAGCAAGGTGATGCCTTGCCAGGTGTTATAGTTGGCGACATCACCTTTCTTGGGAATGTTTACAATGCGTCCTTTGCACCAGTCATATTTTCTTGTCCATCCATATCTTTGTGAATAAAGGTAAACAGTGTCTACCTGCCAGTTCGGAGTCTGCTTTGCATTTAACTGGTCATGAACCGGTGCCTTCCTGTTTTTGAGTTCTTTGATAGCACTAATCATTTCCTCCTTGGATGATGCCTTTAGGTTGATATTTCTTCAAAATGTTCAGCCCATCTCTTTTTCTGTTCTTTATCTGATGTCAACACGCTTCATTGCTTGTCTCTTACAACATTAGCCAATCATAATAAGTTCTAAATAATTATTGTACTCGGTGCAGCCTGTCACAACAAAATGGTCCTATTTTGCATACGCTTTGAGCCACAAGACATGTTGGCAAGTCAAAACCTAGCAAGTCAAGTCTCAAGTCAATTACCTGCAAGTCCAAGTGAAGTCTTGAGTCATATCTGTGAATTCCAAGTCAAGTCGCAAGTAATGAAAATGGGTGACCTGAGTCAGCCACTACGACTCAAGTCGATAAGTCCATTTTTTGGATGTCAAAACATCTACACACGAACGGAAAATTAGAAAAAAATAACACACTGGAAGTTTTATTTTTTAAGAGCCCATTTTCTCCAATTGTTGCTAAAATATTCACCCAACATATTTTTTAATCACATATTTTCTTGCCACCTTTCATCTGCTTGGGTTCTGGCTTCACGTTCGCTGTGACATGGACTCTGTAACCAACGAGCAGCCCACCAGAGGCCGCCTTCTGCAGCGATGTCACCAGGCTGAAGTGAAACTTCTTCTCATTTTCCTCGTCCTGCACAAGAAATCTGTCGACATCTAAAATCACGTAAAAAGGAAACCAAATCCTAGTTGTAATATGCAGACGACATATATGTTGAATAAAACGTGATATAAATAAAACTGTTCATGGGGGTATCGGTTCCTGTTTTGAAATGTCCCCCAAGATCATTGACCAGCAGTACTGAACTATATAAGCAGGCTATATAAGCAGGCTATATAAGCTGATGGAAAAGCATATCTGCATTCTCTAATGTACTGAAGTATGTTTACATTTCTCAGTATACACCGAGTCAGTTCCAAAGTGTATACTGGGAAAGGTAAACATATTTGAATACATTAGAGAATGCAGATATGCATGTCAGATATGCATCTCCATCAGCGAGCCAGTTCCACTGATGTTTCCGTCTATTTGGGACCAAGAAGTACGTTTCACAGTTGCTGTTCACTGGCTAGCAGCATACTTTTGGGATAAAAAACATCGAAAAAAAACCATAAAACATTGTGACAAAATATCGTATATATATAGTATAGTGACATATATACTTTGCAGTTGTGGAGACCATATCCATTGGATACAGTCAACAATTGGCACACAGAAAACATTTTATACCTGTAAACGTGTTAGCTTCTCTGCACGAGAGAAGCCACCCAGGCCCAACAATGGGAATGCCCCGACCGATCCCACACAGAAACTTCACGGTTCGGCGCACCTGAAATGGCAATAGATAAACACATAGGAAGTTCTCACAGACAAAACGAATTCCAACTCCAGATGTTTCACAAAGAGTATTTGCTAACCATCTTGTAGTGATCAGACTCTCAATCGAGAAATCCCGGTTTGGAACCCTCTTGCTGCCGTTTGGGAACTTGGACAATTTCTTTCACTTCACTTCGCTCCGGTTCACTCAGCTGTATAAATGAGTACCTGGCTTTATACAGTGAGGATATGTGAATGAATAAGTCTTTGCTCACTAATTGCAGCAAGGCTGAATGTTTCCCAGAGAAGTCGAGACGGCGTTGGAATGAACAGGTCTGCCAGGGGGTGAATTGTAAAGCACATTAAACAATCCAATGGACTGGATATCATGCTGTATAAGAACACCCCTTTACCTCTAAGTTACTAGATGGATGAGCACAAAACCACAACATAATCCCCACACATAATCCCAGTTAGTCATCCTGATCGAATGACATTTATGGAGCATGAGTCTTTATGATAACCAAGCATTTTGAATCCATACATGAAACATAAAACTGGGTATACTGGCCACACTGGAAAGTGTACAAAGCCACCTACCCGATCTGTAACAAGGTGTGTGCACTCATAGACACTGTCAACAATATGCCCTCCGAGGCTCTTCAGTATCTAAAAATGGAAAGCATCCTACTTTCAAAAACACATCCAGTACAAAAACACATCCGAAGAAACATGAAGGTGGAGTAACTACTGAAAATGTAACAAACAATAATTCAGAGTGAGGAATAATGATATTTGAATTCCACAAGTTTTACTTACAAACATCATATTTTATGTAGTATTAAGCATTACACTTTATAATTACTTTTGTCAACAAGGTTAATTTTGAACCAGTACAGCATTTAATAAAAAAACATATAGGGAGGAACAGTTCATGTTTTCATAATTTAAATCATGTCTGAGCCATCCAAAACGGAACCACCGTTTGTTTACAAGGATAGCTTGGAAACAGTGCAGCATTGGAGGAGGATCGACGCTTAAAAACGCACTCGCAGTATCCATTTATGGATGCGAGAGCTTGATTCTGTCCGCTGAGAATGAGTGACACATACAAGCTTTAGGAGACTCCTCCACATTTCTTACACCGAACACAAAATGAACATGAGACAGCCAGTGGATTGCCTCACTGGAAAGCAAGAACCCTGGTTGTCAACAGTGAAACGATTAAAGCTCTCCTAGTTCGGCCACATCACCCGACACGAACCCATTTCAAAAACCATCCTGAAAGGCAGAAGACGAGGCTTCCAGAGGAATAACTGGCTGGATATCATACAGGACCAAGCAAAGCATACCCACCCTACTAGGCACAGCAGAAAACAGACAAAGCTGGTGAAGAACATGTGGAAATGGCACCCCTATGACTGTCCCGGTCCAGGGATGAGGGAAGGAAGAAGGACAGGATTAAAAACTATACATGGTGGAACACTTAATGATGCGAGATCATGGGCAGGGCTGAGCCAGCCAAAAAAGAACCTCTGTCTCTTTGGCTTGGTCCACCGGTCTGTCTCACCTGTTCTCCGTGCGAGTCAAACATCCCAGTGAACATGACTCTAGGCCGACTACTGGGGTGGCGCTCTCGCAGAGATGTTGATAGGCTGCTAGGTGGCACTGCTGGCAGCTGTCTGCCTCTCGACTTCTTACTTGGCTGACTTGTATCCTACAAGTACTAGTCAGATAAAAACGTGCTTTTTCCCATGTTTTTTTATGTTAATCAAATCAAATTAATCAAACCCAGTAAATTACTGCTTTGCAAGCATAAATTGATGGCAAAACTTTCAGAGAATACACCAATTTGTTAGAGAATGCATAAATTGATGGCAAAACTTTCAGAGAATACCCAATTTGTTAGAAAATGCAGAAATTGTGCCATTAAACTGTGTCATCTTCATATGGAATAAGACTGGTCATCTTTATAAAGCAATGTTATTGCAAACACAAATGTACTAAGGCAACGCTTGTTCAAGGAACCATCCGCACAACTGAAATAGTCCAATATATTTATACTACTACAAAACTATCAACTTAATATCAGCATACAGTTTACCAAATTAACATATCTTTTAAGACCATGATAAATGTTCTGCACAAACCATAAACCCACAATACACTGCTTGCACAAATTATAACCCCAAAATACTAAAATTATGTCCCTATGTATACAGGTCTGCTCACCGGGTCATTAGCTGGTGCCAGTGAAGCTTGTCTTCTTTTAGGTGACTTTCCAACTAGCACATTCTCCTTTTGCTTTGGTGGCACCAGAGGGTCTGACGTTGCTTTCACTTTCACATTTAGTGAAGAACGTCTAGAACTTGCCCTACGTTCAGGCACTGATGCAGTTGATGGCTTCTCCACAGTGCTCTCCCTGTTTCTCTTTGACCTGGTTTTGCTTTCTGTTTGTTCTGTTGCCAGTGATGACATCTCTTCAGCACATGTTGTTGGCTTAGTTTCACTTTCTTTTTGTTTTGTTGCTGTTGACAGTTTCACATCAATCTGTTTTCTATTTCTTATTGATCTTGTCTTACTTTCTCTTTGCTCTAATTTTGGTGGATTATCCATTTTACTTGTTGATCTAGTTTTGCTTTCTTTTAGCTCAGGTATGGTTGATGCGAGGCTTTCTCTTTCTGTTGTAGTTCTACTTTTGTGTGGCTGAGTTGCTTCTAACACAACACTTTTCCTGTTTCGGGCTGATCGAGGATTACCCTTTACTTGTTCCTCTGTCACTGGTGGTTTCTTGTCAACACCTGTTTTGCATCTAGTGGTCTTTGTTACCTCTTGTTCAGCTGTCACAGACATGGTTGATTTATCTATGACAATTTTTCTACTTCTCGCTGTTGTTGCTCGTTTTTCTGTACTTCTTCTGCTCATTCTTGGACGCGGTTTACTTTCATTCTGTTTTTCTACCTCTGACAGTTTCTCTTTCTGTTCGCCATCACTTGTTTCATTTTCTCCTTGTTCATCTGTTGGCAACTGTTTTTCATTGACACTTTTCTGGCTTCTTGTTGGTCGAGGTTTACCCTCACTTTGTTTCCCTATCATTTTCAGATTCTCTTCAACATGCTCACCACTGCTTGTTTCATTTTGTTCTTGTGCTGATGTCGTCAATGCTTTTCCAATGACACTTCTTCGGTTTCTTGTTGATCGTGGATTAGTTTCACTTTGTTTTCCCGCCACTGACAGTTTCTGTTTAATATGCTCACCACAACTTTTTTCACTTTCTTCTTGTGCTGCTACTGTTGACTGTTTTCCAATGTCACTTCTTCTATTTCTTGTTGATCGAGTTTCACTTTCTTTTGGTTCTACAACCAAAGCATTCTCTCCTGTACATTCATTGTCTCTTGTTTCACATGCATTTTGTCTAGCTGCTGCTGATCGTTTCTTTGTGACATCGTTTCTCACAGATCTAGTTTTGGTTTCTTTTTGTTCCCTTACTAAAAATTTTGGCTTTTTCATTGTTTCTGCCAGTGGCTCAACATCAGTTCCTGCAGCACGCCTTGTTTGTCGTGTCTTATCATCTGTTACCTCACAACCTACCCTCTTCATTACTGGATCCCCTGTTGCATCCCTACTAAGCCGTGCTGCCTTTCTTGGTTTCAATCCGTCTGTATTATCCTCCTTTCGCATAGCTGAGCTAACAGCATCAGTGCCAAGGCTGCACCTCCGCCTTGTTGCGACTGGGGTTATTTCAGACGGACCCTGACTTTGGGTTCTCCGTTGCACCCTACCCCGTTGACTGGGTTCGGTGGCCAAACTCTCCGCTGGCTCACCACTGTCCCCAAGACCATGCGATACAGAGCGCGCCTCCGCTTTCCTGACCGCAGATCTGTTGAACTGTCTACCAACACCGAGGGGCATCAACACATCATCGTCCTCGTCCTCCAGAGGCTGGCTGCTTTCAACAACCTGGAAATATTGAAGGACTACACTGCATGTATCATGCCTCACCATCGAAAATTTGAATGGCCTATAATTTCATTGTGCTCACTAGAGGACAGCACATATGTAATTGATGTTGCTTTTTGCTCACTAGGTGGCACCGTGCATCTTAGTTGCAGAGTACTGTCTGCACAAAAACATGCGTTCTCCAAAACTGGAGTTATTGCTAGAAAGTATCTTACCATTAGCATGCTTAGTAACATGTCAAACAAGTTGTTGTTCAAATCCATCAATTAAAAGGTCAAGATCAGAAAACATTTATACCACATGAAGGTTCTCATATGTAACTTGTTTTATGAAGTTGTATCATTCATGTTATGCTTCATCAAATACATACAGAACATTTTGTATTAGTCCAACTACTTGGTAAGAATGCTTCAGGAAACCAGGTAATGTCAAATTTATGTCATCATCATCAAAAATTGAAATTTGTTTAAATGCATTTGTTATGTGCACATATGCAAAACACTTTCTAGTTGGATAAAACTAAAGAGTCCCGTATTAAAATCTCAAATTTACGTTTATCAATAGAAAAAACTTACTACCAGATCACTATTCTGAGTCAATGTTGCAAGCCCTTTAATGACCCTACAAAATACGGTTTGAGACAATCTCGGGCTAATTTCATAAAATACACAGAACCATTGGCCAAATTTGTGATAAATTGGGGCATCTGCTCTCTTCCCAAGCAAAGTAACATTAGGGTAAAAGTTGTGGTAAGGACCCAGTAATCTGCAGTAACCAGTTCTAGATGCATACCTGTGACTGGTCACTGCCACTGCTGGTTGGTGGGACTTCAGCAGCTACAACAGAATGCATGCAACACTCAGGCCAAATACACCAAGTCAAGTAGCCCCCAGAATAAAGCAATCCCTATTAACTAAGACCATTTAAACAGACAATAGGTCGGGCACAATTGTAATTCTGAATTTTTTTATTAATTTCAATTACAGTGTAATAGCAATTGTAATCTTCTTAAAAAAAAATTATATCTACTCAACCTATGAACAAATGTAATTTACCCTTTTTGAAGCACTAAACTAGCAATTCATCCTTCAATCATTGTACTTTTTTGTTATTTTTTGCTAAGTGAAATTTACTATCTAGGGTACCTGCTACCTAGATCATTATTTGAAGGTTACAGATTTTTGGTCAGAATACCTTAACAAATTCCACTTACTAAGCACAGCTCTTTTCCTTCCTTGTCTCCTCCTTGGGGAAGACCTTAGAACTGCTGTTTCCTCATCCCCATATGCCTGGGTGCAGATGTCATCAGAGTTGGCAGAGATGTGCCCCCTTTTATTGGGGTTATTTGCAGCCCCTTCTTCACCCCCATACGCCTGTGTGCAGACGTCATCAGAGTTGGCAGCAATACACCCCCTTTTATTGGGGTTATTTGCAGCCTCTTCTTCACTTCCATATGCCTGTGTGCAGACGTCATCAGATTTTGCAGCAACACGCCCTCTTTTATTGGGGTTATTTGCAGCCTCTTCTTCACCCCCATATGCCTGTGTGCGGACGTCATCAGATTTTGCAGCAACATGCCCTCTTTTATTGGGGTTATTTGCAGCCTCTTCTTCACCCCCATATGCCTGTGTGCGGACGTCATCAGATTTTGCAGCAACACGCCCTCTTTTATTGGGGTTATTTGCAGTCACTTCTTCACTTCCATACGCCTGGGTGCAGACATCATCAGATTTGGCAGCAATACGCCCTCTTTTATTGGGGTTATTTGCAGCCACTTCTTCACTTCCATATGCCTGTGTGCAGACGTCATCAGATTTGGCAGCAATACGCCCCCTTTTATTGGGGTTATTTGCAGCCACTTCTTCACTTCCATATGCCTGTGTACAGACGTCATCAGATTTGGCAGCAATACGCCCTCTTTTATTGGGGTTATTTGCAGCCTCTTCTTCACCCCCATACGCCTGGGTGCAGACGTCATCAGAGTTGGCAGCGATGTGCCTTCCTTCATTGGGTTCATTTGGAGCCGCTTCTTCACCCCCATACGCCTGGGTACAGACGTCATCAGAGTTGGCAGCGATGTGCCTTCCTTCATTGGGTTCATTTGGAGCCGTTTCTTCACCCCCATACGCCTGGGTGCAGACGTCATCAAAGGTGGCTGCAATATGCCCTCCTTTATTGGGGTAATTTGTAAACCCTTCCTTGTCCCCATATGCTGGGGTTTCATCAGTGATGACCCCTTCATCTAGTTCTTGTTTTGTGACATTGCCTCCTCGGCCATATGCCTGTGTACATATGTTTTCTGTGTTGTTAGATAAACTTCCCTCATTGCTGGGCAAACAAGCATCCTACAGTGTAGAGAGAGAGAGAGGGTCAGTGAGACTTTCATAAATATTAACAAAACTACAACAAACACCTTTATTAGGCTTTGTAATACCATACTGTACCATTTTTCATGTGTTCCCCTTTTCAAATAACACAATATGTCTGGTTGTTCATTTCTCATAGCTTCTATTTTAGTAAAATCTTGCTTATGCACAAGTTACATCACAATGAAATAAAAATTCGGTCATCAAAACTATGTACATGTATACATGCACTTAAGTTTGTTTTGAAAGGATTACATCAATTACCAGCACTGACAGAAGCATGACACGTGTCCAGCTTATATAGCTTCAGACAGGGATGAAAATATTCTGGCTAAAACTGTGTGAGAAATGTTTGTCAGTGCAGTCAACAATAGTAAAGATTAACAGTCAAACGAGTAATAATTTTTACTTATTTCACAGTCAGTTTACCTTTTTCTCCCCATGACGCTTCAGCTACTATCAGCAATCTTCTTCTGATGACTACCGCTAGATGGTGACACAGTAGTAATTCTACGCAGACGTATCACTCTGGTGTGTGCCCCCCGCGGTCGCACCCTGGGTGGCCCTTCAGGAGATCATTGTAGATAAGTGAGTGTAGGTATCGGCCCTCATCTCAATTCATGCTGTCTTTGGTTTTTCTTATCCATGTCGCTTCTCTGATGCCTCTTGTTCTCCAGTCCGACACTCTGTCTACAAATTTGGCCCCCTCCCAGTCTACGATGTGATTCTGCTGAGTCATGTAATCTGTGATAGCTGATTTATGCATCTCTTTTTCCGATGTTTTTCTTTTGCTTCGGATGTAGGATCTGCTAGCCGATGCTTTCTCAGCGTCTTCTTTGTGTTCTTTGATGTGGGTTCCTAAGGTATGTTTCGCTTCTCTGATGTATGTGGCATTACAGTTCTTACACGTTATGGAATACACCCCTTCGCACATCTTTTGTGGCTCGACTTTGTCTTTTGGCCTTACTAGTGACCTCTTGATGGTGTTGTGAGGTTTCGTTGCTGTATTCACATTGCATTTCTTCATGAACCGTGATGTGGTTTCAGATAATCCTTGGACATATGGAAGTACCACCGTGTCTTTTTCATGATGTTATCTTCCTTCTACGTTTTCGTCTTTCTCTGTACTGTTGATATGGTCCCGCATCTCATTAGAGCTTCCTTGATGTGTTCTCTTTCTTTCTGTTTATCTTCTTCCTCTGTCACAAGTGTTTCGCATCTGTCTAGTAATGTACGGATCACTCCCATCTTCTGGTGTAATGGATGATGTGAGGAAAAGTTTAGGTATTGGTCTGTACGGGCATTCTTTCGGAAGATTAGTAGTTTCACCTCTCCCAATTCCTTCCTCACTAGTAGTGTCCAAAAATGGTATCGTTCCTTCTGCTTATTCTTCGTGTGTGAATCTGATGCTGTTTGTTTCGTCCACTCTGTTTAGATGGTTGGTCAGGTGTTGTGTCATCCCTGTCTTTATCACTTCTAGGATGTCATCTACATAACGTTTCCACATTTTAGGTTGGCAGTTGATCGGGGCTGTGACAATGGCCTCTTGTTCGAGATGTTCCATGAAGAGGTTGGCAATGACAGGGGACACTGGGCTACCCATGGCTGTGCCAAATTTCTGAGTTTCTGAGTGTGAAGCAAGTCGTGTTCACAACAAAGTCGATACCATGATGTCTTCTATTTCCAGTCTCGTCCTGTCTGTTAAGGTGGTGTTTTTCTGTAGTCTGGTCTTGATTATCTTCAGTCTTTGCTATAGGCATGTTAGTGAAGAGAGACAACATTACGCAACGTGAAAATTTCATTTTCGTGTAAGGTCAATGATTTCAGTTCATCTGCCAAGTGTCTTGATTTTTTGACATGTTGCGCTAGTCTTACCATAGGACCAAGAAGATCTGCTAGGCTTCGTGACACGTTGTAAGCTATTGAGCCAGTATAGCCCACTGTTGGTCTAAGGGGGTTGTCTTTTCTGTGGATGTTCAGTGTGCAGCACAGTCTAGGGACGGCTTCTGCCGAGGGATAGAGATAGAAGTACTGTTGTTCTGTGATCTTCCCTTCTCTCTTTAGTCTGGCGAGGATTGCAATTAATTTTCTCTTATATTCAGCCACTGGATCCGACTTCAATATGGAGTATGTTTTCTTGTCGTCTAGCATCTCACATACTTTCTTCTCATACTGTGATTTGTCCATTACTTCAGTGGCACGTCCGTTGTCCGTTGGTAAAATGACTGTTTCATTTTTGCAGAGTGATTTTAATGTGTTTCCCTCTTCTTTGTTTATGCTAAATTTGGGAAACTTGGGTGATTTCAAAATCCCTTTCATGTCTGCTCGTAAGTTTCCTGCTTCAGTTTGTGGCAGCATGGAGCAAGCCTGTTCAGTGGCTACTATATATTCCTCTACTGGAATTTGTTTCGGCGCTATAGCATAATTTAGTCCTTTTGTGAGAACCTTCGTTTCCGCATCATTAAGTTCATACTGCGAGATATTTGCACGTCTGCGAAAAATTACTACCGTGTCACCATCAGCCATCTAGCGATAGTAATCTGAAGAAGACTGCAGATAGCAGTTGAAACGTCATGGGAAGAAAACTGACTGTGAAATAAGTAAAAATATTACTCATTTGAATCATCCAATCTGATGAACGTCTTCACTCATTAACAGTCAAACATTTTGAATAATGTTAGCCTTTAAATTTTTGTCACCACAACATTCATTCATGCAGTTCAGCTTAACAGGGAAAATAGTAAGAAGCCAGGTGATGTGGGTGGGACACTTGGTGTGGGTGGGACACTTGGTGTGGGTGGGACACTTGGTGTGGGTGGGACACTTGGTGTGGGTGGGACACTTGGTGTGGGTGGGACACTTGGTGTGGGTGGAACACTTGGTGTGAGTGGGACACTTGGTGTGGGTGAGACACTTGGTGTGTGTGGGACACTTGGTGTGGGTGGGACACTTGGTGTGGGTGGGACACTTGGAGTGGGTGGGACACTTGGTGTGGGTGGGACACTTGGAGTGGGTGGGACACTTGGTGTGGATGGAGCTGGTGAAACAGCCAGGCAGACCATATTTAAAATGGGAAGACCATATTAAGAGGGATGTAGGAAAGGAGGAGGAGTAGGGAAAAAGCTGCCGACAGAGATCAGTGGAAAAGAAGAAAGGCGAAGGCAGTGTAGAAGTACATGAATAAGAACCTTTATAAAGGTAACTACGAGGAAGAACACATTAATAACCAACAAATGCAGCGATTGTTCATTGATATTTAACTGACCACACCAACAGTCTCCACCCACCTGCTGTGACATATCGAGGTGCAAGGACGGAAATGAATCGTCATGACAACTCTTGCCACCTATCTGAGTTGAGTGCATCTTCGGCTCAAACCCGGTGCTGCCCTCTGGTGACTCGACCACACTGCCAGAGTCTGCGACACCGGCCTGAGCACTGCACACAGCTGGGTCAGATGTCGCAGTGGAGGGTAACTGCATCAGACTTCCGTCTTGTTGTCGTCTCTGACCACTAGTACGGGATTTCACCTCAGACCCTGTTGGGATTTTGTTGACTACTGGGAAAGGACAAGTAAATTCTGAGTCTTCAATCTTCTTGTGAAGTGTGGGGCTCTCTCCCACATATAGGTTGAGTGTTGGGGAGGATCCGACACCGTCGCCTTCCTCTGTCCTTCCTAAAGATGACGGGAAGACGGGACTATCACAGCTGCTATCCAAGTCAGAGTTTGTTGACTTGTCTTCAACCGGCAGATCCCCAGATGCAAATATCAGCTGGGACATTTCTTTTTCATCCTTGGGAACCTTCTTAGGCGTACCATCGTTGTCCACCTGTATAAGAGTAACACACTGCTTAGACCTTGAGAGATTCTCCATCTGTACGATGTACACAACACGTTAAAACCCAAAAGGAAACACACACTGTAGTGATACTGGCTGATCCCCACAACTGTATAACTGGCTGCTCCCTGGATGATCACAAGGAAATTGGTTGCTTTTACAACAATGCATGCTTTTTTAAATTGTCATTGCCATATTTCAGAAGAAATCCCTCAGCACATGTGTTATCACATTTTAGGTTACCGGCAGTTACTTGTAAAACAAAAGTGGATTGGTGTATGAATTAGTATTATACTCTAACATTGCTGTTCAGGCCAGACAATACATGTTTGGTTCCAGTAACATGAGTATATATAGTCCTATGAAAACCTTGCTGTGCATAAACACAGAAGGCAAAACAAGCAGCAAAGAAGTACTGTCCAATCAACATAATGTGAGTACAGTACAGAATTATTGTAGGACATTTTACCAGAACCAAACATTTTCCTTGGCCTAACAAACTAAGCATCCAACTAAGTCAACAACAATTCTTTTTGTCCTGTTACTTTCAAAATACCTGTAAATGTTACACGTGTGTGAATATCTCAAACAGGTTTGTTTTCTTTGTAACACTTGGTAGTATCACCCACCATGTTGTTGTCTGCTGTGTCTGTATCAGCTACGAGGGTTTCAGCCACGAAATCAACACAAACCTGGGTCTCTGCTTCAAATATGGTTGGCCTGTGATTCTCAATGAAACCGTCACCTAAAAAATTATCAATTATCATTGCTTTAATAAGCGGAACAACAAATTAACCATACATACATGCATAAATGAGCATAAAATGGAAGGTAGATTTCAAATTGACCCAAATAGGGTTTCCTTTCCAAGTTTTATGGTTGTTGGGGCGGTTTTTTTATCATAGCATGCAAGGAAATATTTAACTGAACATCGACACCACAAATAATCAACCGGCACTAACATCGTATTTCACCAATCCATGTTTCTGGAACGAATGGTAGAGGGGTTGTCTCAAAATTTGTGTGTAACTTTTGGCTGTCATTCAATATTCTGCTAAAATCTTCCTGGTGCTGTTGCAGTTGTAATTTGTTCATGTTAACCAAAATAACTTTGGGCAGTTAGTGCTAATCCTCTCAACCAAGTTGGCCAAGTTCAGCCCCCAATCCCAAATAATCTCATCTACAAATTATTTGGCTAATATGTAAGACCGGCTGCAAAAAGAGGTTTAATGTTGATTCCCACCCTGCTTCCTGATTCTATCCTACCTGGATCGGTCATAGCTTCGGTTTCAGCCTCGCAGTCTACACAAACTTGGGTTGCAGCTTCAAATATGGCAGATCTGCGATTGTCATCGAAACCTTCACCTAAAAATTGGTTTTACCACCATCATTCATAAACAAACAACAATAACTTCATGTGACAAACTGTAGTTGTCAATTTGATTTTTAAAAGTTTTAAGTAAATGATGAAATGTAATATTTGCAATTGTCCATTTTGAACAGGCTATGAAATTAATACATACATACATTTATGCAACCAACGACGCAAGCCAGGTGTAAGGATATGAAAAGGCCAAATAAATGACGTTTATTAAGAGTATGCCTAATGGCATATTGTTCCGATTAAAAGCATGAAGTGTGGACCCTGTAACATGCGCCAAGCATGTGGCTGAGCCTCATACAAAGCCGCCTGGACACAATGCTCCCAGAGCCCACACTTCGACATAGCAATACAGTACATGTAGTGATATTCATACAACACAATACAATTCATGGCATCATCACCAGCACATTAAAACATTACCCAATACCGACAATACTCGACACAAACCTATTTGCATATACTGCATTACTGGACTACACTACTTGCTAAGATTCCTACTCTATATATTTTTGTAACCTAAAAGGTGGGGCCATAACGCCTGATTAGCAATAAACCATCCCAACATCGAGGATGGAAGGGAAGCCATCTTCCACTCCGCACCAAAACCCTATGTGAACGGGCAGATAGCCAAATGAAAAGCCCAAAGTCCACTGGGAAAGCGTCATAAGGAAGGTGGTGACTTCACTTCCACCGGTAATGTACAAAATGTTATCAAGCACAACATTCATAAAACATTCAGCAGCATAAATTGGGGAGGAGGGTGGGTCGAAAAATTGTAAAAGCGAGAAAGCAGGTCTGCTCCGGATGTATCAAACATTCGGAGTGAAGCTGCTTACTTTCAAACTGCGTCATTCGAATGACTGCCGCGCTCTAATTGGTTTAGCGGTGTCACGGGAGCGCTTAATCAGTCATCCTGGTATCCTTGCCTAGACTTAGATTAGCATAATAACCTATTGACCCTCACGTGCCCTGCCCGCGCCGCTGCCAGCATAAAATCATGTATGCAACCGTGGTCGCATACTCTCATTTATGCAACCAACGACGCAAGCTAGGTGTAAGGATATGAAAAGGCCAAATAAATGACGTTTATTAAGAGTATGCCTAATGGCATATTGTTCCGATTAAAAGCATGAAGTGTGGACCCTGTAACATGCGCCAAGCATGTGGCTGAGCCTCATACAAAGCCGCCTGGACACAATGCTCCCAGAGCCCACACTTCGACATAGCAATACAGTACATGTAGTGATATTCATACAACACAATACAATTCATGGCATCATCACCAGTACATTAAAACATTACCCAATACCGACAATACTCGACACAAACCTATTTGCATATACTGCATTACTTTAACAAGATTTAACAAGATTGCCATCTCGAACAAGTTCCAGATGGCAAGTGGACAAGGAAGCCATTGGCTTATCGAGAGTCCAACAATTTTCACATCTATGTGTAGCCCGCCCTTATCAGATATCTGTCAATTCTATTTTTAAACATATTCACACTACTAGCATTAACACAATCGTTTGGCAGTTTGTTCCATTCATTTATCACCCTCTGTGAGAATGAGTACTTTCTCATGTCCAACCTACACTGCTCCTTAACTAATGCTGCTTTGTGTCCTCTGGTTCTACTGCCTTCTTTAAGTTTGAAGAACATATTCCTATCAACATCCTCATAACCGTTCACTATTTTAAACACTTCTATTTGGTCTCCTCTTAGTCTCCTGGTCTCTAGTGTTGTCAAACCACATTGTAATAAGCGACTTTCGTAACTAAGGTCTCTTAATTCTGGAATCATCTTAGTTGCTCTTCGTTGTATTCTTTCTAGCTTATCTATGTCTTTTTTACGATATGGCCTCCATGCTTGAATACAATATTCCAAATGTGGTCTAACTATTGCTTTGTACAGGGGTACAATTAGATGTTTCTCCTTATACGTGATAGTTCTCCTAATTAGGCCTAGAATTTGATTTCCTTTCGAAGCAGCAATCCCACATTGCTCTGAAACTTTCATGTCAGCATTAAATATTACTCCTAAATCCTTTTCTTGTGTGGTTCTACCTAGTACAGCATCCCCCATTTTATATTCCTCATCCATATTTCCATGTCCTATGTGTATACATTTACACTTCCCAAAATTGAATAACATTTGCCACATTTCTGACCATTTAACTAATTTTTCTAGATCATCCTGTAAACTTTGTTTATCTGTATCATTAGTAACCTTTCTGAATACCTTTGTGTCATCTGCAAATTTGAGTACTTTGCTAGATATGTCATCCTCCAAATCATTTATATATATTAAAAACAGTATAGGGCCTAACACTGATCCCTGTGGTACCCCACTCAAAACAGATTTCCAGTTTGAAATCTTACCATCTACTATTACTCTCTGTCTTCTGTGTGTAAGCCACTTTTCTATCCAGTTGATTACATCATTGCCTATACCATGGGCTTTTAGTTTAAGTAACAATCTTTGATGTGGCACTTTATCGAAAGCTTTCTGAAAATCTAAGTAGACAACATCCACTGGTGACCCGTGATCTACCCACTTTGTAATTTCTTCTAAAAAACATAAGAGATTGGTTAGACATGACCTTGCTTTTAGGAATCCATGTTGAGATGTATTTATTAATTTATGTTTTATGAGGAATTCCACCATGTGGTCTCTAATTAATGTTTCAAGTAATTTACATACAACTGATGTTAAACTCACTGGTCTGTAATTTTCTGGCTTCTTCCTCGATCCCTTCTTAAACAGCGGCGTAATGTTTGCTTCTTTCCATTCTGAAGGAACTATTCCTTCTTCTAGTGACAAGTTAAATAAGTTTGCAAGTGGTGTACTAATTTGATCAACAATTTCCTTTAGCAGTTTTGGTGGTATCCCATCAACTCCAGGTGATTTATTATCTTTCATCTTCTTAATTTTCTTTGCTATCATTTCAGGAGTTACAAATAACTGCCCTAAATATTCTGATGTATTGCCCTCAAATTTAGTTAATGGAACTGGAAGTGAGCTGACATCATCTGGGTAAAAACTGAGCTGAAATACTCATTCAGGACCTCTGCCATTTGGAACCCATCTGAAATTATGTTTTCACTGTTGCTTTCCAGTGGTCCGACCTTATCTCGAACTTTCTGTTTACTCCTTACATAAGCATAGAAACTCTTGCTGTCATTTTTATATTACCTGCCAATTTTTGTTCAAAGGTTCTTTTAGATTTTCTAATTTCAGTAGTAGCTAGGTTAAGTGCCTCTTTGTAGTTGGTGTAGTCTTCTACATTTCCAGTGTGTTTATAGACCTTCCACAGCATCTGTTTGTGAGCAATTTTTCTAATAGCTTCTTTTGACAGGTGTTTTTTCCTGGATCTTTTCCCTTGTTTTCTTAATGGAATAAATTTCTCAATAATGCCCTCAATCTCATATTTTAAACAAGTCCAGCATTCTGTTGCTGTCTTGTTCTTCAGCAAATTATTCCAATCTATATTTGCTAGATATGTTCTCATCACTTTATATCTGCCTTTGTTGAAGTTCCTCCTCCATTGTTTTTTATATGTATTCCCTGTTTTTACTTTTATATTAAAATGGATTTGGTTATGGTCACTTGAACCCAAAGGTTCGTGTACTTTAACATTGTCAACTAATTCATTTTGAGAAGACAAAATTAAATCTAACACATTCCCACCTCTGGTTGGTTCCAAGACATGTTGAGTAAGGAAACAATCCTGTGTTAGAAGTAGAAACTGATGGTCGTCCCCTCCAGCACTCTCTAATGATTCCCATTGTATATGGCCATGGTTAAAATCACCCATTATAACACATTCCCCATTGCTCACCTCCCTTATTGCCTTTTGTAATTTTACATCTTCCTCTTCTCCTATGTTAGGACTACGATAAACTACTCCTATTGTTAATGTTGAGTTCCTGGTAACTATGTTACACCAAATTGCTTCCACACTATCTGCTTCACTTTTCAGAGTAATTTCATATGCTTGGATAGATTCTTTAATATACAAAATTACTCCACCTCCCCTTCTTTCTCGTCTATCCTTCCTAAACATTACATAGCCTGTCAGTGCTAACTCAGCATCTACTATATCTTCATTTGCCCATGATTCTGTGATGCCTATTACATGAGGATCAATATCTGCTACCATAATGTCTAACTCACTTTTTTTATTTACTATGCTCCTGGCATTTAAGCATACACATTTAAGTTCATTGTCTGAAATTATTGGTGAACATTTCTTTGGATGTGTATTTGTAGTAGTACTCCTTTGAGTTTTCTCTGTCAGTTCCCCCTGCGCATCTAGTTTAAATAATCTATGGTACCTGTGCCCTCGTCGACAACTCTAACAAACTGGACTACACTACTTGCTAAGATTCCTACTCTATATATTTTTGTAACCTAAAAGGTGGGGCCATAACGCCACCGTTCACCGAAAACTGTGAACACCCCCACCAATCTACATACATATAGACATGTAATTTAAAAAGTCGCATGGATATCATATTACTACATTCGCAAGTCAAGTGATTTTCTCAAATATCTGCCACGCTGTATCCTATCATTCATTTTAATCAACTCACAATGTAATTTCACTGCGCTCTTGGTATTCACATGGACATGTTGCCCCAAAACATAGCAACCCTACATAAACTCAACCACTCTAGGTATTGTATTTGAAAAGTAACTGCCACATGTTGTCTGGAGGACAATTATGTGTCAAAGATATAATCAAAGCTCCGGGTGTAGATTATAACCTACTGGTTGTGTAAGAACGACATTTATTTTAAACATACTTGTTTCTGTAGCCTGTGCATATTTTCTAAAAGTCTGAGTGAAAAAGGAATCTCTCAATAGGCTAGACAGATCCTCCCATAACTAAAAAAATAACCAACAAAAACAATTATTAACAAATTCCACCCTGCTTCCACGCCCTATACCTACCCTCGTCTGTCTCCCCTCCAGAGTCGTATGCCTGAGTCGGCTCACAGGCCATTCTCTCCCTCTCCTCCTCATCATCATCTTCCTCCTCCTCATAATACGTAAGTGTTTCTGTCAGGGCCATTGTGATTTTCTTGCCTGCAAAATTTGATTATTGCATATTTTGTATGATTATTGTGATCAGTGTCTTTTGTGTATGTGTGCACTATGTGCACTATGTGCATGTGTGCACTATGTGCAAATGTTTTCTGATTCATGATAATTTACATGTAATATTCAACCTCTGTGGTTGCAATTCAAGATAAACATTACAATATTTGAAAGACAATTGCATTTTTAAATGTCCTATATCCTAGCCAACACAAAATTAATTACTTCACAAAATTACTTATACATCCGACTAACGTAAGAATTTGTCTGATACTATATATGCATTTATATCTGTATTTGTTATTAATTTTAAGGCAGATGCAAAAATTAGAATTTCACATTTGCTCTCGACTGACCTTTAGTTCTTTCAATGGCCGGAGTTTCTGCAACCATGGCAGGTTCACCAGCTTCTACAAGACATCCAAGAGCCTCATACAACAGGTATGTCCTCATGTCTTTATGGGCAAGTGTCCACTCACTACGGGGCACCATTGTATTGAGACTGCTTATGTTGACATTCACGAAGTTGTGTCATTATATTATTAATGCCTACACGATTTCACTGTTTCCTATAACCAACAGCTTGTATAAACAGGGCCATAAACAAAGCTGGTGAAACCAATCATTGGCACCAGAAAGAGGCAGCTACCACTCCTCAGCAGTTGTGGGTTTAGGTCAAGGATTTAAAATCTGCATGACATTTACTAGCTGCAATGCTCACCTGGCGCCCTTTCAGCCGGTTCAGCAGGGTCAGTTTCAGGGTCAGAATCCGGGACAGATGTTGAAATGGACAGCTGATGCAGTCCATTGCCATCTGCTGGAAATGCCTGGAAAGTACAGAATCACATAAAAATCCTTTAGTCTATACCATACGTGATGGACTGCATTGGAATGAAATATGTATCTCTTTTATATTATGTCATACAGCGTATGGTTAACAAAACCCAGGAGAAGCTGGTAAAATCTAGGTTTAATCTGCTAGACCAAAAATAAACCCAGAAGAAACAGGGTTTTCTTGCTGATTATAATACACATAAACATTATTTTAAACAATGTTTACAAAGACATTTTATGAATATGCAGCATGCAAAAGAGAAAAGGAAGACCACAATTAAGGTGCATGAAGAGAGATCTGGATAAGGCAGGCGTGAAAAGCAGAAAATGGGAGAAAATGGTAGACGAGCAAGAGAGATGGGGACAAGTCGTTTAGAGTGTGCCATATATACATATAAATCCCCCATACCTGTGTTGGCTGTAAAAGGTCACTACTAGGATCACTGGCTTCTTCGTAATTAAATGTTTCGTCAACCACAGCCTTCACTACTTCTTCCTCCGGCAGAAGCATCGACTCAGATCCTGTCTCTGAACCGGAGTCTTCTGCTTTGTTAACTGCTTCGTTTCTCACCTGACATATACACAGACTGTCACGGACAACGCAAGAACTTACAACACAGTGACCACACAACACCACACAACACAGTGACCACACAACACAGTGACCACACTGTGAAACATCTAACAGAAACCGATGAGCTATTTATTGCGGCACTGAAATACTGATTTTTTTCTTATAAAATGGCTACTGTTCTGTTCTGTTCCTGATATTAGGCACTAAACTGGCTTACCAGTTAGGGATGTTCTCAAATATTCATGTACAACACTACACAAAGTTGACGTCATCTCCCTGGATTTACCTAATGGAACACTAAGTTTAGTATTAGAAAAAGATCTTGCTGTTGTTAAATTAAGATTATGTGGGCAAGCTAGAGATTATTGCAAATTACACTGGAAACTATGCTTCATATTCAGTCATGCACCCTGTTAACTTCATTATTTTTGTGTGCTAGATCAGTAAACATCTCAATTTCCCATACCTTTGATGTGTTGCCTGCACCTTCCCTCAAATAGACACAGCAAATGTCTGCAAACATCAGCTGGTCGCCAGGTTGAAGCTCATACTTAGCTTCAGGCAACAAGAACATCTGAAAATACAATCCACAGTACGTAGGAACACAGGGCAGCAATTGTAAATATAACACACTCCTGGTTTGAAACAGCAAAGGGATGATTTGGAAATCTCCAAATGACAACTAGCAACAAACATGTAAGCTTGTGCGTGTGCATGCATGTGTACATAAAAAATACTACATATACATCAAAAGTCTGTCCATACACTGTATGATATACTGACTTTTCCTCTGCGAGTTTTGTTGCGACTGCCCTTGTCAACAAGGAAATGTTGCTCTGCACGGACTTCAATACAAGCGTGCTGCTTGGAGAGCGCCTGAAAACAAACCCAGCTCATATGATCATTCTTCGCTCATCAGTCAGCGCTTCTGGGGGTGATGCAGAGAAAGGTTAGAACATTGGTCTCTCAATCTAGAGGTCTAGAGTTTGAATCCTCTTGCTGCTGTTTCGAAATGAGCGATTTAGTTCACACCAATTTCCTTCAGTACAATCAGTTGTATAAATGTGTACATGGTTAAGGTAGCTTCAGTACAATCAGTTGTATAAATGTGTACATGGTTAAGGTAGCTTCAGTACAATCAGTTGTATAAATGTTTACAGTACAATCAGTTGTATAAATGTGTACATGGTTAAGGTAGCTTCAGTACAATCAATTGTATAAATGTGTACATGGTTAAGGTAGCTTCAGTACAATCAATTGTATAAATGTGTACGTGGTTAAGGTAGCTTCAGCACAATCAGTTGTATAAATGTGTACATGGTTAAGGTAGCTTCATTACAATCAGTTGTATAAATGTGTACGTGGTTAAGGTAGCTTCAGTACAATCGGTTGTATAAATGTGTACATGGTTAATGTAATGCTGGGGCAACTAAAGTGTCAGTTGATTAAAAAAAAAGTTCTCATAACATGCTAGGAAATATTTAACTGAATGTCGACACCACAAACAATCACCCTGCACTAAAGTCATATTTTGCCAATCCATCCTTTAAAAAAACAGTTCTGACTTCTTGAAAATGCTAACAATGTTATCATAGTTATGACTGCATGT
Source organism: Lamellibrachia satsuma (assembly GCA_033239005.1). Taxonomy (NCBI): domain Eukaryota; kingdom Metazoa; phylum Annelida; class Polychaeta; order Sabellida; family Siboglinidae; genus Lamellibrachia; species Lamellibrachia satsuma. The sequence continues at coordinate 1,406,812 of BSQZ01000062.1, read as the reverse complement.
ACTTCAAGTCGGCATGCACTTAGAACCAGCGTAAATTCATTCGCCATCAAAGCAGAACATATCGACTTGTTACTGTGATTCCAGTACATTGCAGTACGATGAATACCTACATTAATTGGCAAATATCAGCGGCTAATTTAGGTAAATGGGCCTTTGATGTTGTAACCGAACCCGCCAGTGGCTGTGATCCAATGACCCTGCCCATGATCACACAGGATAATGGGCCAATCAAATGATCTTGTGCATGTGTAAACAATTGACCATGTACCCTGACACTAGGCTGGCATAATCCAATCTTGATAGATGATAACACGTTACAAATGCAAGTTCAAGGGCTTTGTGGTGGCAAAATTAAGGGGACATGTCAATATTAGAAATGGCTGAGATGTTTTATCAACAATACGTAAAACGCCACTGTTACGCCAGTGAAAAAGTCACATTTCAAGCATGATACATGTATCTATTGACAATTCTGTTATCACTAACAATCAGGAAACATTGCCTAATTCAATGTTTTATAAAAAAAACTACAACACTTGAGATGCTGAAATGAACAATGTTTAAAACACCAGGGCACCTACAGGAGTGGTCAAGTACAGTCAAGCCTCATTATGACGCGGTGGTCGGGTCCATGATTTTTGGACCATGCTGTAAGCGAGGCGTTAGATTTTCCAATACCTGCCACCAGGGTGTGACTAAACAACAGCGATCGCCGCCTGCTGCACCAAGTCCAAGAATGCTGTTGAAGGCACTGGCACTGTGTGCTGGCAGTCTATACATCAATATGCAGTTCATATAGCTTACTAATCGAGTCAACTATCGTCAATGTGTATTATTTTTAAATGTCACACCCTGCTGAATGTTGAACTGAATAAAATACATGTATTATGGAATAGATTTGCTATGATGATGATGTACTGGACCAATAGGCCTACGAATCGAAAATAATAATCTGGATTTGAGTACCCGAAAACGTATATGAGTTGACATACGCAGTATGAATGCTGATTAAACATAGACTTGTAACAACAATAATAATTGTCTTACTTCGTGTGTCAACTGATCTCGACTGAAGCATAAATTCATGACACACCACTTAACATCAATCCACTGTTTCATATGCAGAATTTGTATTTTCATGCAATGGTAGCATCTTGGGTTAGGCATTTAGCATGTTGGTTTCCCATCATGAAAGTTATTAGATGCAATGGAAGCATGCCATTTCAACCAGTGTTATATTAAACATATTAACCTCTCAAGAAATTTGATATTCGATCTGAAAAATTCTTAATATTTCTACCACATCCCGTATTCTTCTTCAGCAGACTGAAGTTACGGAATAGTGTCACATGACATTGGTCATGTGACACATGCTGAAGCAGGTCTGGACTAATCGCCTCCTTTATTTTCCTCCTGTGCTAGTACTCATGGTTTAGAATTTTAACGTCCTTCATAGAACACTGACGACTTGTGTTCAGTTTGTGTTCACTTATAGCTGATAGGCGTTGGCGACAAGATAGATATTCTTTAATTCTTGTGCCAAGTGTTCTGGCTGTTTCTCCTATATAGTGTTGGTCACATTCTGGGCATTGTATGTCATATACCACCCCACACTTTGCTGTCTTTGCTGTTCTGTCTTTTGGGTATACCAACACTGACCTCAGGGTGTTGATAGGTTTGTGGTAAACTGGGATGTCATAGAACTTGACAATATTGTTCTGATAGTTTACTAATGTAGGGCAAACCTATGGCATGTTGTCTTCTGCTGGTTTCTGTGGTGGTGTTCTCCTTCTTTCTCCTTGGTGACGTGATGTTAAACATCCAAGTTTTGTAACCGTTTGCTTGCAGCACTTTCTTGATATAATCCACCTCTATGTTCTTGTCCTTCACTTCTGTTAGCAGGTTTTCTGTCCTTTGGGGGAGTGTCCTAACCACCGATCATTGTGGTTAGTGTTCTATGAAGGATGTTAAAAATCTAGACCATGAGTAGAACTGGCATGAGGAAAATAAAGGAGGCGATTAACATCCACAGAGAGAAACCTACGTCGAACCGAGATGTTGGCCAGGAGCTCCCACTATTCCTACTCCAGCTTGTGTCACATGACATTGGTCATGTGACACATACGTAAATTAAGTCTGCTGAAGAAGACCGAGGGATGCGGTTGAAATATTCAGATCGAATACCAAGTTTCTTGAGAGGTAATTAAGTTTAATAATAATAACCGAGAAACAGGATCATCTATCCATTCAAGGGACATTGTTATATTGGTAGTGCATGTTAAATTGCATTTAAGACTATTTATCTGATACTATCACCAGGTGATTTTGTGAATCTCGATTGCAATTTACTAACCACTGCTTGTTCACCTAATGTTTCTTGAGAATTGTCAAAGCAATTCTAAGTAGGTTTGACAAACACGAGGTGTACATCACGCAAAAGAAGTGCTAGTTATAAATGAGATCAGTGCAGTGATTGGAGTGTAAGCAAACGAACGCCCCGAAAGACAGGCATCTCCCCCCGGCGGCATAAAATCGGGGTCCACGACCAACCACCTTATATCCGAATCCATGTAATAATGGGCATATAATAAGGGCGGCATAAAATCGGGGTCCACGATCGACCACCTTATATCCGAATCTGTGTAATAATGGGCGTACAATAACGAGGCGTGACTATAGGGTGCAAGTATCACTTATTTTAAAAGAAAACCTGGTGTCTTGTAGGTAGTGACAAGTACCCTCAACCTAGTGCAGTTCTCCAATCAAACAGTTTATGAGAGCTCAAAGTTAGCAGCTTTATGGCAAATCAACACAACTGAGAGAAACCGGATGTAGCTGGAAGACTTGTATCTCACCTTGAGTGGGATGAGGACATTACATGGGCCTTCCTGTCTGCCAACTACGTTGTTGCCTGGAAATGAACAACAGTCATTGTATATTTTGTATTAAGTATTAACTGTATATTGTATCTTTGGGGCATTTCACCGCAAAGAATGTAATCAAGTGTATATTTGAATAAATAATATTCATCATAGCTGGGGGGATACAGTACAACACAAAATGCACTGACTAAACGAACAAGTTCCACTTAGTCTTAGATTTTTGTGATCTGAGCAGCTAAATGAGTATTTGCTCCATATCACACCACCAGGTAATGTAAACCGGTGATGCAGCTCCCAAAATGATTACTGCTCAACTTATGGCAAAACGTAGCTGTTAGAAAGCTGATTATCGAGAATGTGATAGTGCATGATGGCCTGACTACAAATGCAAATATAGACGAAGTGACATTACTGCATTTTAATGCAAATGCATGATGTGAGACAAGTGTTTTGGGGCACAGTAGCAGTGATAAAGCATCAGACTCTCAATTGAGAGGATAACAGTTTGACTTCGTGTACTTCTCTTTGAAGCCTGAGTAACATCTTCATTCCAACTTCCTGTCAATACTCCAGCAGTATATGCCTTAGGAATGTCCTCAACTGTGAAGATGCAAGATACTTGTAATCCTACCTCCAGTACAAGATTGCTACTGTGATCATACTGAGACAAATTATTGGCTCAAGTAACCATAAGTGTATAGAACTTACCATCGTAGAGTGGAAACAAAGTTTCTGGAAATCCTTTGTGACTCAACACTTTCAAATGGGCAACCTACAACAGACACATCTCAATCATTTTATTTTACAAAGAAAGTTCAGTATCACGAGTTAAGTTTGTATACGTAGTGCACGAATGTGTACGTGTCCATGCATGTCTGTATGTGTCATTTCACTAAATCTATTTTACTGTTGTCTGTATTGAAACTGTGGAAGAGGAAAGCATAGCATGAACCCATGGCAAAAGGGGTGATTATAAACAGATGGGACAAATGCATGTAGAAATAACTGTTTACATCAAATAGGCCAGAGTACTATAGAAAATAATTTAAAAAACATTAACACATTGTTTATTAGTCCTCAAAGTTAACATTTTGAGCTGCAAGTGCTGCACTCCTAAAGTAAGCAAATTTGGGAGCAAAATATTTATTTAGGAGTGCACATACTTTTAGTAACTAAAATACAGAATTAATTTTGTCTGCCCTGACATAAAAGTAGTTTACAACTACCGCTGTACTAGAAATATAAAGTCTGTCTGTAGATAGTCTAGAACTACATATAAATGAGTAATCGTAATTTCGAGTTCTGTTTACTTCAGAGCAGCAATAAATATATTTACAGGTTTCTTGTCTTCGTCGGCCACTTCATCATCTGTTTCATCATCGCAATCGCTCAAATCAATCGCCTGAGTGGCATCAAAGTCTGCCATCTGGAGGCAAACTCTGGAACATGTTGTAGGATCTTATATAACAACTCTGATTTATGGTTGGTGCAAGGTAAGAGTAATTATTAAGTAAACAAATTTAATATTGTTTCTGTCTGAGCCCTTAGTGGTAAAATACAGCCATTAGGTCAGGTTACAAATGGCAGAATCACAGAAGCGACATGATCTGCTAGTTTCTAAGTTATATTATAATAATAATAACTTTTATTTGTATAGCGCCATATATCTGGATATAAAACCTGTTCAGAGGCGCTTAAAATACATTATAGTATAAACTATATATTCTAACATAATACTGACCATCTAAATGAAGTAGAAGCAATTTTGAAATCAACACTTCAATGTTTACAAAACTAGACTTCACTGGAAGAGGCAGAACTTTGAAATATCAGTGCTTCTCACTTATAAATTACTTCCGTAGCAACTGACAATTCATCAAGCCAGCATATTACCTGGCGAACAGCGCTCAGTGATGCTCTATGTAATGATGTTTAGATTGTTCTTTACCAAGATATTTCGTCGGCTAATAACAATTGAAAATAATAACCTGGAGATGAACAGCAGGACATGTATCATCAGTTGACACACACTGTGCAAATGTTTATTAAACACTAAAAATGATAATATGTAAAATCAATAATCGTTTCAGTTTGTTTTCAACCAATCTCAAAGCATTGATTTGGGAATGTACATATCTCATACGATTTTATATTGCGAATCACTGTGTAGCAAATCCATATTTTCCGTTAAGCAGCTGATGCGCTCGTGTATGCAGCTAAAATGTATTAGTACTAACTTATCTATAATACCATACATTTTATCTACCCGTCGCAATAATTGTTTTTGAAGTTGTTTGCATCATTTGGTTTTGCCTACATTAATGCCATCAGAGGATTAAGTCCCCCTTCCTCTGTAGTCGGTAAATACCGGATTTCGCAGGCTCACCAATTTCGACCATATCCAGCAAAATACAAACAAACATTTCAGGCTTATTATGTTTTGGTGGGCTGTATACATGGAACATATTTGTTCTGGTATCAAGAACATTATATTAATAAATAAAAAATAAACTAGGATGAAACCAACTTGTTTTAAAATATATAATCAGATTTGCTGGCTGATGATTTACACTGTATATGTAATGCGTACAAAAAACGTACAAGACAAGGTTGGACCTCTAGAAGACAGTGCTGGAAATATAATATCACAGGGGTTTTTAATGGCGGAAGACCTAAATGGCTAAATCTGACTATTTCGGTCCGTTAGTTGTAACCCCAGAATTGGTAGCTAAGAAAATAAAGACAATGAAGGATAACAAATCACCGGGAGTGGATGGGATTCCTCCAAAATTACTAATGGAAACAGTAGAACAAATCAGTATACCACTTGCAAGAGTATTCAACTTGTCATTAAAAGTGGGAGTTGTTCCGTTTGAATGGAAAGAAGCCAACATCATACCATTATTTAAAAAGGGTTCGAGAAATAAGTCAGAGAATTACAGACCAGTGAGTTTAACGTCAGTGATTTGTAAATTATTAGAAAGGTTAATTAAAGACCATATGGTGGACTTCCTCCTCGTTAAGCATAAATTATTAAATTCATCTCAACATGGATTCCTTAAAACGAGGTCATGCTTAACAAATATGTTATGTTTTTTGGAAGAAATCACTAAGTGGATAGACGTGGGATCGCCAGTGGATATTATCTACTTAGATTTTCAGAAAGCTTTTGACAAAGTGCCACATCAAAGATTACTACTTAAATTAAAAGCCCATGGTATCGGGGATAGCATAACTGGCTGGATAGAACAATGGCTGACTGACAGAAGACGAGTTGTAGTACATGGAGAAGTTTCAAATTGGAAATCGGTTTTGAGTGGGGTACCTCAAGGATCAGTATTAGGACCTATATTATTCTTAATTTATATCAATGACTTGGACGACAGTATAACAAGTACGTACTGAAATTTGCGGATGACACAAAACTGTTTAGAAAGGTTAATACTGATGGTGATAAACAACATTTACAAAACGATCTAGACAGATTAGTGAAATGGTCTGAGAAATGGCAGATGTTGTTCAATTTTGGGAAATGTAAATGCCTACATACAGGACATGGGAACTTGAATGTAAACTATATAATGGGAGATACTGTTCTGGGTACTACTGTAAAAGAAAAGGACTTAGGAATTACAATAAGCACTGATATGAAAGTTTCAGAGCAGTGTGGTATTGCAGCTTCAAAGGGTAATCAAATTCTTGGATTGATTAGAAGAAACATAACATACAAGAGAAACAAGTTAATTATACCTCTTTATAAAGCAATAGTTAGACCTCATTTAGAATACTGTATGGAGACCATATCGTAGGAAGGATATAGATACGCTTGAACGCATACAAAGGAGAGCAACTAAAATGATTCCAGAACTGAGAGACCTTAGTTATGAAGAACGCCTGAAAGAATGTGGTTTAACAACTCTAGAGACAAGGAGTTTAAGAGGAGATCAGATTGAAGTTTTTAAGATATTGAATGGGTATGAAAATATTGATAGAAATATGTTTTTCTCACTCAAGAAGGATAGCAGAACTAGAGGACATGAGGTAAAATTAGTAAAGGATCAATGTAGATTGGACATCAGGAAGCACTCGTTCTCACAGGGGGACAATAAATAAATGGAACAAATTGTCTACAGATTGTGTAACTGCTAGCAGCGTGAATATGTTTAAAAACAAGGTTGACACATATCTCAGGAGGGCGGGTTATAAGTAGATGAACATTGTTGGACTCTCGATAAGCCAATGGCTTCCTTGTCCACTTGCCATCTGGGCCTTTGGCTTGCAAATCTTGTTAAATCTTGTTAAATGCAATTAAGTATAGACCAGCATTGTTGTTGATAAGTTCAAAACTTGAGGATTAGTTTGTCGCTTTGTAAACTGTAGTGTCTGACAGACTTCAGTCTGAAAATTACAACTGCCAACTAGAAAGTGGCTGGTCCGTCACTCAGTGCATTTTTTTTTTATTCAATAAGTTGTTTACTTGGTGCTGTAAGCACATCCAACACCACCACCACTGGCACCAGCTTAATCTCTACAGAACAGAAGTGGTTATGTAATCGCTTCAAAACATCAGCCAGGGCAATACAAACTTGCAAGCTGCCCATGGCATCACATGTCAACCTTAATTTCCTGGTTTCCATGACCATGGCATGGGCTAATAGGTATCAGGCCAATAATCCAATGCCAAGGCAATGCCAAGCCCAAGGCAATTCCGATGCCGATGGAAAATCAGAGAAATAGGTTGACTCGGTATTTTGCATGTGCCGATGTTTCAAAAGCAAAGCGATAATAATGTAATTATGTCTCTTCTCTGGTGGATACAAATTCCTATTTTTTATACCGTTCAACCATGTCCACTGCAATTTCGCAGCAGCAGTTTATATAACTTGATGCAGTGTGTATGAACAGTATTTGCGATAATTTGGCTTCTGTGGAGTCGAGTAAGTAATGATCTTGTAAGTTGTGTGATGTGACATGCCGGTTGTTCTGTGTGAACTGTTAATAAACCGTATTTCCATACGACGACATTTCAATAAAACACAACTCACATTCTAAATACTCAAAGTACAAGCGATATTATGCTTCGAGATTGAGACCTAACTCAACCCGACTTTTCGCGCATTTCCAACCAATTTCCGCTCTTGCGCACAGGCTTTAGAAACTAAACAACTACATTGGGAATGAGTAAATGAAACATATAACACATTGTTTTCTTTATAAATACCCTTTTTTGTTTTGAATTGTTTTAATACTTAGCTCTGCAAGTGTTCACGATGCGTGAAACCAAACTTTTTTTGCGGTCTGTAAATTTTTAATTGTGCATTTTTTATATTACACTATCAGCATTTTCTATTTTTGGGCCAAGTTAGCAACTTATTTTGTATTATTACTAACATATGACAAGTTCGGTAAGTTGCAAGGCTGGATCAAAACCTTGGAATTAATGTTTCAAATCATTGTACATTCTGATTCAGTTTTGCAAGTAGTATAACCCAATCTATGTGTGCGTTGTTGTAGCCATGTAGTTATTACACAAGTATACAGTCATTTCCAACGCACTCAGTTATTTGCTGCTTTCTTTATCTCTTTCCATGTGGTTCCATGGCATGGAATGAATTGTCATATAATATACAAAGTGCTCATAATAAACAATTAATATAAATTTAAATGTCTAGTCAAAACAGTACTTATTAAATTATCTAGGCTAGCTCTTTAATTTACTATTAATTAATATAATATTACAAATGTGGTACTTTAAAGTATTTTTTTGTTTTAGCAATTAGTATGTATATAAATATCTTAATGATCAGGAAGTAAGCTTCTTTATAAATGTCACTATTATTATTTACGAAGGCCTATTATTTATGTCTTTTTAATTTTTTTGTCTAATAGTACTATATTAGACACAACAAATTTAAATATCTTAATGAATTTGAAAGCTTTATAAATACCATTATTTATTAATGTATTGTGACATGTGTGGTCCTATTTGTTTTTATTTATTATTATTGTTTTGTCGTTGTTACTTCTGCCATAATCTATGTATATACGCATGTGTCATGTTTGTATATGATGTCTAAGGACCACAATGGAAACAAGTGCTTGCACTTTCTTGAGTCACCCTTATATTTTAATGCACATTTTTATACTGACTAGATCAATCAATCAATAAAAAAAATCCCATAATTTTTCGAAGAAATAATTATGTCGATACAGTTTGGCAGACTGTTTCATAACGATGGGGCCAGTTTCCTATTTTCATCACACCGCTCCATTTTCGCGCTGAAAGTAGAGGGACGGTGAGGAATTATTTGACAATGGGTGTTGAAATAGAAACAGTAACACCAGGAGATGGTAATTGTACCTTGATACTTGTAAAATGTATGACCAGTAAATGTAAAATATCAATGCGGTTTACGTTCAGTACGTAGTTAAATGCATAGGTGGAGGTGTTGATTTTTAGACAAAGACCGGCTGCGCGATCTTCCTCGGCACGAGGCCTCGCCGGTTGCATGTGGCCATTACCGTGGCCGTGGGAGAACGTCGCCTTCGTTATTTTCAAGATTTACTAGCGTGTTGGATGCGCTCGTGTGGGAAGTCATTTGCACCAAAAACAATGTTTAGACAAGGACTAGGCATGCAAGCTTCCAAAAAGACAGGCTCCAGGAATTCGTTCAACGCTAGACGAAACAGATCTTAAACCGCATGAAAAAAATTTTGTGTAGCGGTGTACCTCCATGTTTTTAGATCATCCCTTACTGTAATTTTCCAAACAACACATTTTTGGCATCAAAATTGAACATTTATATTAATTGTGACCATACAGATGCCCTGTCTCCCATTGCACTAGCATACCTGTGCACCTAATGCTATAGCTTTCAGTATTCTCAGAGCCATTTTCAGTATTTTTAACAGACTTTCAGTAACACTTGTCGTGCAAAAAATACGGGTCACACACAAACAATACTATAATTCATTATTTTAAACGCGTCATTTTTTTTAAGTACGTGTATAAAATAAATTCATGATACTTAGTCTTAGAATGTTAAAATAAAATAAATGGACGGATCATGATAAACCATAAGAGCAGAAGATTAATGCAAGCCAAGTCATATTATTGGCAAAAAGGTTGGACAATCACATTAAATACATGACAATATGTTATTGATTAATACTGTTTTAACACATCAGTTCACATGAGATAAGCTCAGTACTTATACAAGCAAAGCTGAAATATTGACCACACAAAAGAAAAACAGCATGGAGTATTCACAGCATATAAGCAGAAACAAAACAAATTTGCATATTATAACATTGGCCAATTGGAATTAAATGCTAGCTAGGAACAATTGAGCAAAACAAGAACAGTCCATATTATATATATATATATACATATAAATCGGTTCACACAAAAATAAATCATAACAAGTCATATACATAGCCAAAGCAAATGTATCATGGAAACAATAGACACAATTGAGAATGCTCTCCCAATGAGAGCTGCTGTAAGGAACTGCGAGTGTTTCGAGCAAGGCAACAGTTACTCTGCAGTCGTCTTATTGGCCTGGTAGTAGGCTCCTTTCAAAGCCGCAAGCCAGTCTCGAGAGTGCTGGCGTGCACATTTGGTTGGGTGGCCTGGTAGTGACTTCAAAATCAGCAAAGCCTCCAGAGTGTCATCAGATAGTGAAGCTCACTGGTCCGTACGGTTTTTCCTCACAGTTGTGAAAATCCTCTCAGTGAAAGCTGCTGTGGGGAATTGCGAGGATTCCTAGCATCACTGCCGCCAAGTCCTTCAAAGGCTGAATGCCATCCTTATCACGAATGTTGCCGATAGCAAACCAAGTCTCGTCTGATACAGTGAAAACTGCTCAGTAACTGTGTCCATGAATACACCATGCAGCAGGGCAGGGCACCTCTTCGGGAAGAACAAAAAGTCTGACAGCTTGGCTGTCAACTGGCCTCTGACATCAGCTACCTCGGCATGAAGCAGAAGTGGCTCATTGAGGTGCAGCTTCTTGGTCATGTAGCTGCACACAGCTGAGAAATACTTCTTTACGTCCATGTAAAACTGCTTCAACTTCTTCTCACGTAGCATGTTCTTTTCGGCATCATCAATGAAGGCGCGAGTTGCCTCACCGATGATCAGGTCAGTGTCGTTCTTGTGGTTTTCTGCCAACGTAAAGTCAACACTCGGGTGAACATCCCAGCATCGCAGCTGGAAGAAGGTCAATGCTGGCTCGACTTTCCACTGCGCATATGGCTTCTCTTTGGTACTGTCGTCCTTCTTGGCAGGCAGGTGCTTCTCTTGTGCCTCCTTCTCCGCTTTGAAGAATGCTTTTAAAGCTGTCCAGTTATGAATGAATATGTTTTAGCATCCTTTTCTGGTCAATGTCATACATCTGCTGCAGAGCTGCAAACTCGTGCTGCCGCTTGCCACTCTTCTGGAAGTAGTAGTAGATGTCCACGAGGACATCTTCAACTGCCGACAAACTGCGGCGATGTGCACAAGCTGCAGACAGCACCCCGCCACAAACACATCAGGGTGCTTCTCCCGCACGAAAGCAATAACACTTTTCTTAGATCCAGTCATGACAGGGGCATTGTCACAACCGACTGCCAGGCAGTTCGTCCACGGCACATTGCAAGAAGCCAGATCTGCCTCGAGTAGCTGGAAGATATGCTCTCCTGTGGCAGATCCCTCACAGATGGCAATAGACAGTACCTGTGAGGTGGTAAGGCCAGTACCTACTTCAACAGATCTGATGACAAGTGGAAACTGTTTGCTCTTGTCATCATTGCTTCCATCAGTCGAAGGGTGAATGCTGCTGTCCGCATACGATCTGCTAAGCTGTGCTGCTGTCCTCGAGCAAGTTCCTTGAAAAGGGCAGTTGTTTTTTTCCGGCAACATCTCATGTCTGCAACAGGAAAGAGTAGATTAGTAAAAACGTTAAAGATTAACAGTACGTACAGGGTTTCTAGAGGGGTTTAAAATGTAATGTTAAGCCTGTTCTTCAATCATCAATGAATACTCCATACAACCCTTTCAATAAATTTCGGTTTGCCAATGCAATTGCGCCTGCCCACCCACCTTTAGAGATGTATCGGTATTTGTTTTTTTTTACTACATTGGCTACGCATGAAATAAAAAATTCAAAGGATGCAAAGAAAACTGGATCTGCAATTCGACAAAAAATCAACAACTATATAAGCAGTCTTATTATGTGATTTATATTGTAACTTACCAGCAGCAATGCGGCTATCGGTGAACATCAACTTGGACGCTTTCGTCAGCGTATCAGCGGCAGCCAGCAGAGGTAGATTGTGTTCCACAATGATCTCACTCATCATCACCTCTCTTGGGTTACACCAACTGTCCTCCCATCGGCAGGCTGTGTCGACGATGAAACGGCAAAGAACTTCGTGACAGCGAAATTTTTTTGCGGCGCTGCCCGTTTGCCTTGTGTTTATTTGATTCGACGTGTCGGTGAATGTCGTTTCCACCGCCATAACCAATCGTCGCAAAATATACAGTGTGCATAAAATGACAACTCATTCGACGCCAGTACAATACATGGCCATTGTGTTGTGTACGATGTCCGAAAAATTTGAGTACGGGCACGTTTTCTAGGCAGCACTTCGTCGTGTCTTGATGTTGTATGCTCAGCTTTCCGCTTCGCGCTATCCATTTTCTATTCAAAACACCATGGACCACTTGACTGTGTGCGCTTGCGCGATATCCAGGTCGTTGGCAAATGGTGCGCGCAACTCACGCCTAGCAGAGACATTGTGAGATTAGTTTTAATTTCCACGACACGTGGCGCCACGGTTTTTCCTCAATGAAATATATTCGTAATTTTAATATACGCGATTCCGTAACAAAATGAATGAAAGCGTATTTGCGATTAGATTCCGTAACAAATATGGAAAAATACGGAGGGTGCACAGGTCTGCACTAGATAGGACGTTTGATTTACAGTCGTAACATTGCTCAACTTGATCCACCAGAAATATAATGTTTTTTCTCTTCCATAATGATGTAATTCACAGTGTCTGAAAAAAAAATTAACTAGCTCCACAAAAATGTATAAATTATTATACGTAATAAAGCAAAGCATTCGTGCATAAAACTAAAACATATATATGGTCGTTTATTTCTTATAACTAGCAGACCAATAAATAAAGCGCAGGCAAAAATCTATACCGTTCTCAATTCACTCCATATCGAAGCCTTCAAAGGTAACTTTCACAGCCAAATATATTAATCAGTCGATCGGATTGTCTGCCTCCTTAGTATGAATTTATTAAGTAAATTGCCAAACACTTAAAAAATTGTCAAGCTCAACGATTCTCGCAATTTCGTCCACCATCTTTGCGTTGGTATTCCTGAGATACTGATGTCATTAAATGTGATTCATCCAATAGGCATCTTTGTTACAAATACCAGGGGTTGCCTGGTATTTGTAACAAAGATGCCTAACTTCTTGCTGGCAAGGAAGAAGTTTTTCACTGTTGTATTTTATCGAATTAGCGTAGATTATTTAGTACTATAATGTGCATCACTAATACCGTCCGACACAGCTGTGGCCACGAGATGAATCGGCAGGGTGGGACTGAATACATTTTGAATTGGTGGCCGCCGATAAAAAGGCCTTAATTTAGAACACTGAATTCACCATCAACAAAACAGGTATACTGAATTTGTGGATTTTACAGCTCTAAGTTCAGAGATGATTGTGTATGTCTAAAAATACCTTGTTTAACTTTCCCCAATGCATGACTACTACTTTTATTTTGATACCTGCAGTTGCAATGGCATTTGGCACTTGCTGATTGATTAATACGCATGAACAAATCTGTTCAACCAATTCTGTTTCATTGCAGGTGTCACTTTCCCGCAGAAGGGCGAAACGGTAACTGTCCATTACACGGGTAGGTACATCCTCACTTTGACTCAAATGTTGGCGTGACAAAAGTTGGGAACCTGCAAAAACTAAAATTCAGTTCACTGCACAAACAGTGAGAGCTTTTGTTTATTTCATTGTGACAAATGTAGCACACATGCCTATAGTAACAAGGTTAAAATGTATGGTAACAAGGACACTTGTATATATCGGTTCACTTTCATTGAGGAGAGGATATATGTTTTGACAAGCCAACAAAGTTTTGACTCATCAGGTTTTACTTTTGGTGCCACTTAAAATTCAGATCAATACATGACCCGTTTTATGTGAAATATGACTCCAGTCATAACTACTGTTGCTATGGAAACCCCTGCTTTGCATATAACACAGACCAATAAAGAAATGACACGTCTGATTGGACAATTAATCATTTATGTCGATGGTCCTTTATGAATCCTGACACTTGTCATGTTGGTTTAGGAACATTGCTGAATGGGAAAAAGTTTGACTCATCTCGTGACAAGGGCAGGCCGTTCAGCTTCAAGGTGGGACAGGGAGAGGTGATAAGAGGTAGGCTCAACAAATATTAAGCACGTTTATAATTGTAGCGGCTAACTGTGAGATGTATTTTACAAACATACTGAAGGCAGAAATTAAATTTTGTTCTTTGAAGGAACATTCATATTAATTTTGTTTGTAAGTTTTGCCGCTCAGAATGTTTAATGCTCATCTTTGCTGTGGTAGTTGATGCAATTGATCTGCGTAGGACTTCATTTTTTAAGCTTGTGTTTGTTTCTTGCAGGCTGGGACGAGGGCGTTATACAGGTATGGGACATTCATGTAGCTTTTTCACAGTAGAGCATATTGAACTTTTGTAAATATACTGAAATTGGTTGTCTTTTCTGTGGTTTCTAGTGGTGTTTCTAGAACATGATGTGTAAAAAATCTAAATGCATTTGAAGTATGTACTGATGTAATGTACAGTAATGTTATGTATATGTTAAAAAGCAATAATTCAAAGCTACCATTTAAACAATTTCGGTTACATCTCTTGCCTATGTTGACTTGAAAATATTTCAGTAATAACTGCAGCTATGTAGATCTGAGAATGTTTTAATAATAACAAAAATAACTATGTATGTGGACATGAGAATGCTTAGGCATAACTGTACTCTGTAATAAATAAATAAGAAATTATCATAGACGGACAAGGTGTCGTCTTGACATGCACTGATCATGTATTGTGCTAATTCCAGATGAGTGTGGGGCAACGCGCCAACCTGAAATGTTCGGCAGACTTCGCTTATGGGTCTAAAGGAATCGGGGGCATATATCCTTTCCATTCTTCAATTTTTAGACACGAGTATGGTTGAAATGTGCATTCTGAATGGCCACATTTATGCATATGTAGAGTAAAAATTTCCATTTGGCACTAGGGCTGATCTGATGTACCACCAGAGAATAGCTAAACAGTTACCAAAAAAATAGCAATGACAAATTAAATATTATTATTTAATGAGAAAGTAACACCAGACAGTCTAATGCATCAACTGCTGAGTATTTACAGTGCGTGCAGAAGTCAAGTGTGACTATCAGTCTTCAGAAATCAGATGTTGTAACCATGTCTAGTGTAAAGAGTTTGTGGATATTTTGAAGTTATTTTGGAAAGATAAGTTAGCATAAATACAGGCCTGTTAGATTACCTTGGTATCACATTTCTAGCTACTGGTGTAGTTGGAACATTTGGGTATTTCTTGGCTAAAGCAGACCTGTTTTGGAAAGAAAAGGAAAATTTTATTGTATACGGAACTACGATAAAATACTATGCAGACATGATACTTAGTGTTGTGGTGAATCGGTTCAGCCCTATTTCGGATTCATAACTTAACCTCTCTGCATACAATCAAAGGAGTAGTGTAGCTAACTAATGAATTAGCTCTGGTTATCAATAATTTTCATTAAACTTCTGTATTTTCTACATCTATAAATAAAGTATTATTAATTAATCGTCATTATACCAATTTTGATGCTTTCTGTCATTAAGAATAGTTACGAGAACATGTTTGTTTAGAAAAAGAAGGAAATTATTGGAGATTACTCCTCTAAGACTCTTAACATGTATTGTATGTCGATTAGAACACCACAGAAACTGTTGTGTTCCTTGACTGTCCACACTATCCCACCGAATGCCACGCTGCTGTTTGATGTTGAGCTGTTGGGAACAAAGTAGAGGGGCTGCATGTGGAGCCCATCATCGTCATTACATATATCACAATATATTTCTGTTAGATTTAACAGTGAAGTGCATGTGTGTGTGTCGGTCTTGCTAGGTTGTAACTAGATTTCTGTGTTGTGTGTACACTTTCATTGCAAGATGCCATATACGTCAGAGAGAAATCAAGTTTTGATTGAGGAAAGAATTATGTGTGTGCTTAATGCTCTTGGTGAGACCAGATATAACTGATTTCACAGAACAAATTATGAAATATATCAGACCATTGGTTAGTACTGAGCCTTTCAGTTGCCATCCATGATGTTGACAACCTGTTACAAAATTGTAAATTATTTGCAGCACCAATTTCACCCATGGCAGCGATATGAGCCCATTGAATTAGTGAATCTGCTCGAGGATATGCACTAGAACCAGGTTGATCATAACCTGGATACATAAGTTCTGAATCGCTAGCAATCATCATGAAGTGATCACTACCTCAGTACTGATTTATACTTTGAATGGGCATTTTTATCCTCCGTTTTTCAGCAGAGTGGATGTTTAGATGGTCAGTATGCTGTCTGGGTTATTAGAAATGCATTTACGAGTAGTTTTGGACACAATTTACCTACATAGATTTTTGTTCTATGAGCACCTCGTTGAAAATGTTGGTATTTTAATGATATTCAGAAATTGTTATACATCCAGGCAATACATTTTTCAATAAATGTTTCAATGTATTTTAATTTGTCTGATTTTATTAACTATCTTACCTGTTCGCATTTCAGTGAATTTGGGAAGGCGCACGCCCATAATAAGGTCGTAAAATGGTAATAAATATGTGAAATCTGCACCTGTTTATTACCCCACAAGCAATTACCCTTTTCCTAATGTGATTTAGGTTATGTCCTAATCAGTGTCGTAGCCGTACATTATGTGTCTCAATGCTCAGCATAAAGTATTCGGCCCCAGGTGGAAAGAAGTTACACGTGTCTTAGTCATCCTGCTTCTATTTGATTGAGTTCCTGCAACTTCCAGTATTTATTCCGCAGGATTTAGACTGAAAACGTACAATTCACCGCGCAGTTGAATATGTGGACACTAGACAGGTCAGCTGGACATTTTGGAAAATGTAGGCTATAGTAACATCAACGTAGATGGTTTTAGTACAAAAATGTACATTAATTTTAAGCATTTCGTTTTTATCGTGAATAATATTGAAGTTGGTTCGATAATAGAAAATGTTAGTGTATCAAGAATGGGTTTGGTGTGATGTCATATCCCCTTAGAAGTATTGCACTGGGATGCAATATTTTGGATCTGTAATGCAAACACGATGTGCCATTACGACCTCAACGCAGTTAGTGTGTTGATGGTAAAAAGTGTATGGATTCGAAATGATATTATTGATTTAACAAGATTTGCCATCCAAGCCAAAGGCCCAGATGGCAAGTGGACAAGGAAGCCATTGGCTTATCAAGAGTCCAACAATGTTCATCTACTTATAACCCGCCCTCATGATATATGTGTCTACCTTATTTTTAAACATATTCACGCTGCTAGCAGTTACACAATCTGTAGACAATTTGTTCCATTCATTTATTGTCCTCTGTGAGAACGAGTGCTTCTTGATGTCCAATCTACATTGATCCTTTACTAAATTTACATCCTCTAGTTCTGCTATCCTTCTTGAGTGAGAAAAACATATTTCTATCAATATTTTCATACCCATTCAATATCTTAAAAACTTCAATCTGATCTCCTCTTAACCTCCTTGTCTCTAGAGTTGTTAAACCACATTCTTTCATGCGTTCATCATAACTAAGGTCTCTCAGTTCTGGAATCATTTTAGTTGCTCTCCTTTGTATGTGTTCAAGCGTATCTATATCCTTACGATATGGTCTCCATGCGTGTATACAGTATTCTAAATGAGGTCTAACTATTGCTTTATAAAGAGGTAAAATTAACTTTTTTTCCCTTGTATGTTATGTTTCTTCTAATCAATCCAAGAATTTGATTACCCTTTGAAGCTGCAATACCACACTGCTCCGAAACTTTCATATCAGCGCTTATTGTAACTCCTAAGTCTTTTTCTTTTACAGTAGTACACAGAAAAGTATCTCCCATTTTATAGTTTACATTCAAGTTCCCATGTCCTGTATGTAGGCATTTACATTTCCCAAAATTGAACAACATCTGCCATTTCTCGGACCATTTCACTGATCTGTCTAGATCGTTTTGTAAATGTTGTTTATCACCATCAGTATTAACTTTTCTAAACAGTTTTGTGTCATCCGCAAATTTCAGTACGTTACTATGATTGGTAAAATTGCTTGTAATGACTACCTTAATCTATAATGTGCAACAGCAAACGCGCGTTCAATACGTGCCGTGCAATACTAATCGCTGGATTTAACGCTCGTGATACGGACCGATCTAGTTATTTACGTCATGACGTGGCCATTGCGTGCAAAATGGCGTGAGCGATGACGAAGCCAAGCCGCCCGACTCCAATGCCGCACAATGTCCTGGGTATCCATACTTCTGCCGTAAAACAAAACTACATTTTAGAAACGCATTGTCGCTTTCTTGCGATCTCCAGCCTTTAATAGCTTACGGTTCCCCGTTGCCATTCTCCGCTGCCTGCGTTACATCACGACGAAAGTAGTGTTTACGTCATCGTGTTTAAAACAAACGGAAATTTGATTGTTTAGAACGGAATGTCAACCGTCTGCAACGACATAGACCATAGTCCCAAACTTTTAATTGGAGTTAAAGCGTGTGAAATACATATTAATTGCCACTTATGAAGTGAATAGCCCTGCGAATCGTACTCGACGGCTGGCGAAATAGCACAAATAATCGGACGCTGCCTGTTTTGCTACCACCGTCTCGTACGTTTCACGGGCGAATCACATCGCAAAGAATGGGACTGAAAACTACTAGAACAGGGTGGCTGTCCCGACACGTTTGTGTGTCGGTGATATGGTGGCCTGGCTGCAAGACCAATGGTCATTGGCATACTCATTTAGGCCTTACTGTCAGGGATCGAACTTAACGCTCGCCCCCTCGCCCGAGGCGAGTAGAAATTCCTGGGGATGAGTAACCTTTGGCCTGCTCTAGTCCCCCGGGCGAGTAGCTATATTTCCACTCGTTTTGTAACAATATAAATGCAAGCAAGATGAATTAGGGGTACATATATAAACGTAACATTTATATTGTATCGAAAAATTAATCTTCGTTCCCGATATATCCGATATCGAAAACGAGCAGCCACTATTGGGCACGGACCACAGTCACTTTTCCCATAGACGACCATTATAACATTCTTGCGCCTACATTGAAAATTTATCCTACAATTTTTTTTAAAAATTCACAGAAAATGACAGACCCACTAAGACACCTGGTGTGCGAAATTCGTGAAAATGACATACCTCCTTTTCGCACAAATTGCTTCAAAGCATGAGGCCCGTGCATTTGTGATATGAAATTCCCCGGTTTCTCAAATATGAGTACATCCTGCCTAACAGCCACTGTGTCATTACGCAACCGGTATACCTACTGACAAATGGCATCATTTCAAAGCTTAGATGCTACTGTGCACAAAAACATCACTTCTACTCACTCATGCACACAATTTCTGCTCTCACAAATAAACCCTATCTGCACAATGAATTTTTTCCTTGGGACTCTTTATGTATGTAATGGCGGATGGATTCTGACTGTGGTCCGTGCCCTATTCGTTGCAACGTAGTCGAACATCCGTGCACACGGGTACAAATATAGAACACTGAACAATACTAACTTTTACCCGTCGATCTTCTGCGTTTCCTTTTGAAATCATGTGGCATTTCATAAAAGGGGTCCAACCTCCAAAAGAAAACTGAGCGCCGATGATAAAGTTGCGCATAAGCGTAGGTACAATGCCTGTGAGAGGAAACGAGAATTTCAGCCGCACTGGCTAAAGCAAATCTCATGGCTCGAATACAAAAGTTCGTCTGCTGGTGCTGGCGTTGCCGCTCACGCTGGCGTTGGCGGTGCCGCCGACCGGCGTGACGACGACGCTGACCGGCGTGACGACGACATTGAAGGTGGGGAGAGTGACGGGACGGCGAAGAACACTGAGACTGAACTAAGCATGAGAATGTTTTGCAAGTACTGCTGCAAGTATGAGAAAGCAGGCAGTTTTGTCGTCGGCTCCCCAGTATTTAAATTGGAGAGTATCAAAGCCTTTTCTGAAGATGATTAATGGCAAAGACCAGTTTCTTGGAGAGACAATAAGAACACCATCCTCTACTTTTCAAGAAGCCAGACGTGGAATGGTACAGGGGCTGCTAAAAAGTCTCTGTGACAGATTCGAAGAGAGGGCTGAAATAATTATTGCAGCGTCTTCAGTCGCCAACCTGAAGCTGTGGCCAACATCCCTTGTTCACGAAAAAGACTTCAGTGATGACAAGGTTGATACCTTAGTCAAGACATTTGGACAAGTCCTCTCGTCCTCTGCGCTGGATGTTTCCAAAGTGGAACCAGACTGGACCAAGCTCAAGAGTCTTCTCTAAATAAGTTATCCCACAGTGAAGAAGCTGTCGTGGGAGGAAGTCAACCTGTCATTTGGGACACAGTGCCTCAGTGTACTGGGACTCATTGACCTGATCCTCACCCTTCCCGCCTCTTCAGCAGATGCCACATGAAGTTTGTTAAATCGGATTGGAGGAGCAGGCTGTCTGACACACATCTGTCAGATCTGATGACAGTCTTGCTGGAAACCCCTGACGTGGACCAGTTTGATCCATCATCTGCAGTGACGCATTGGAACCATACTGGGCCCAGGACAAGGAGGCCCAACATCATCAGTGACATTGTTGATGATTCTGATGAGTCGGAGATGGATGAAGATGCAGTTGCCCAAATCCGGAAAGATTTCATTCACTGACACTGCCTGGGGACATTGTGGAGGACTCGAGAGTCGAGTCATGCGACCGTTGACAACTTCCAGAACCTCGAGATCTGATTTAGCACTAATTGAATGAAATAATTACGTTGCATCGTCAATTATGAAATTTATATTTATTTGCTCATTTCATGTTTAAGGAGCACTGCAGGTCAACATACGAATTTGCATAAAACGGTCGCATTTTGACGATGTCCACCAAAAATGGGGACCAGTGATTTTTCATGGGGATGGGTAACATTTAAGGCTACCAGTCCCCCTGACAAGTGGGTTACATTTCTTAATTTCGACCCCTGCTTACTGTAACGAACGGCACTAACCAGTGATAGCGTCAATGTTGTTCACAATCAGTGACTATGCCTCCAAACCCGAATGAAATACATGAAACTCCCACCAGGATCACTGTCCGCAGACCCGAGCCATACCTCGGCCGCTCGGATGACCCTCCAATAAGCTCCACCATGCTTCAAGATGATTTTCGCGCCAACGAGTGAGTGTTTCCATCCAGTTTCGCAGCGACTGAATCATGTTCAACCTTCATCGGCTTGTCCGAGACCTGCTGTTTGGTGATGGTGCTTATTGCGCATTCAGTCGGCGATATTAAGGCGATCGCAGACGCTTGTGAGACCGACACCTGGCACAAACCTTGTACCCACTGATACTTATGAGACCGACACCTGACACAAACCTTGTACCAACTGATACTTGTGAGACCGACATCTGGCACAAACCGTGTATACCAACTGATACTTGTGAGACCGACATCTGGCACAAACCTTGTACCAACTGATACTTGTGAGGCCGACACCTGGCACAAACCTTGTATTTTAATAACATCCTTTACACCATTTGTCTGATGAATATACGGTACACAATTTTCACGAACTGCGAAAATTCGGTAAAACCCCGTGTTTCAGTGTCAAAGATTCCAATAGAGATACCCCCGAACGACGCATTCAGCGAATAGTTGAACCCCTAACCAAAAAATAGCGAACCAATATACGGTAGTCGAGGCAGTTTCCCGATACAATTAATACGTGTCCGCGACATGTGTGATTCATCGGCTAATACCAGCAGGCACACGACGTTGTGACAACGTTGTAGCAGCGTCAGGTATCGACATGTGTGACTCCTCGGCTAACAGTTTTGGAAACATCTAAAAACAGCTTCAGTTAAAAAAAATTAGCATCTGCCGGCAACACCAATTATATATTATTATTATATATATATATATATATATATATATATATATATATATATATATATATATATATATATATATATATATATATATATATATATATATATATATATATATATATATATATATATATGTATACAGTCCAAGGTGTGGTCGTCTCTGTCCGTAGCTAGCCCCGGGCGCAGCTACTCCGGTTTCAAGTACCCGGAAAGGTTCCCCAAGGTCACGAGGACGCCGCAGTGGTCCCAGAAGTGGACGAAGGAGGGGGCGCAGAAGTGGACGTAGAAGAGGACGCAGAAATGGCCATACTGCAGTTACAAATTGTACTCCCTTCCTCCCCCCTCCCTCCCTTGTCGAAGGTGCGGTTGTCACAGCGGTGCTGGTGACGTCTTGACACCGTTGATAAGACAAGAACACGAACACACGGTGGTAGTTAATTCTCCAGTTTAATTATGTGTGTTCTAGCTTTATGTGGGAAATCGCCCAAATTAAGTCAGTCGTGGCATATTGCGTCATCCGAAGGAGCTTTTGACAAAATGCTGTATGAAACTGAGACTGTTATTTCACATTACGTGATAGTTTACATAGCATCGTAGTGTGTTTTGATCACAACGAAGTTGTAAAAGGACTTTTATTTAAATAGCTCGCACGTACATTCAACAAAGCACTGAGTATTATAGAATATTAAGTTTAAAGGTGCTTAATCAATTCGATTTTTTGCTATAGTCTCATTTCAAATAATTTTTACTAAAACCAAACCTACCTAGTATCCACTGCAACATGCTAGCTCGTTTGTGCAACTTTTGTATGTAGTTTTTTTTGTGTGAAATCATCAGACAATTTAAACCATTAAATAGTTCATACTTGTTCAAGCATTAATTTAAGTGAACATCGAAATGCTAAAAAAATCACGATTTTCTTCCTTGGTGAAATTTCATTTAATCGGCGAGAGGATGGAGGTCATGTCCGTGATCAGCATTGACCAACACTGATGAATGTGTTTACCATTTTGGATATCCACTATTTTTATATTTACCAGATCTAACAACTAAAGTAAATTTTTCGATGATTTGAACAAAAACATGCATTTTTATTAAACAGTCTGCGCACATTACTTAAAATAGTCACGCACAACACATTTCGACATAAGTGAACCGGATTCGCGATGGGCTGAAACATTTGAGGAAGCAGCCTTAATAGGCCTACTAGCGAATTTTACTCTACTAGTTTTTAAATTGTCGCTCGCACCTGCCGCGAGAGGGGGCCTCTGGGTCAGCGATGACCTGGGCGACGAGATGTCCCGAGAATTTCCGATGTGAGTGGCTTTTGTCTGTCTGTATGTCACCCGGGGGCGTCTCCGAAGGGATTGGGCAGCTAAAACGCCAACAAATCCTGCAGAAGATGGGCGTTACGGTGGAGACACTAGCGCATGGTGACGGTAAGATGTCTATACTTTTAAATGCACTCGAATCGGACGATATGGAGCCTATGCATATGACCCGGTTTGGACAACCGGCGAATGGTAGATTCGGCCCCATCGTCTCTTCGTAGCTTGCCTACTCCGACAGACGCTCGAAATGAGAGCGACTGTTATCATTATTGTCTGTCTATGTCTGACTACCGGAAACTACTATTTTGTTGTTAACCAGCAGTTGTGATTTAACTTCATTCGGCATTAACTTGAACATTATCAATTACACACATATTCATCATAACTGCATGATTAGCATACAAAATGTGCATCAAACGTAAACAGAGTCAGGAAGTAAAAACACGTACCATTTATTATGACTTGTTAACTGTATTGTCTACTATAGAATGCAATATTGCCCACAAAACTATTGTTTCACTATTTGTCATTATGAATTTACAATATAGACAACCGCAGCTGTCAGTTCAGCGTAAGCACTAACCTTGTGAGATCATCCGGTAGTTTAGTTACAAAACGATAAAATACTGTGTTGCCATAGGATGGAATTGTGCAACACATGAAGTTGAGACACGCAACCACATACTACGAAAACCTATTATACTATCATAACAACTCTAGCGTTATCTGTACTGGATTAGCTATAAACAAATACACTGCGCTATTAATCTATATCTAATGGCTTGTATTTTAACATGTCTAGACTAGCACCCGCACCTCTAAAGATATCATGGCATGAGTATGACATTAAATAGGAGAAGGTGTGAATCATTATGATTGATTGATATTTTTTGCATTACAGAGACAATCTAGTTCAGTGAAAGTTGCACTGAGAACATTAGAATGTTCTTTCAAGCTTGATATCATTAGTTTAAATTGCCATAGCACAGATAAAAACAGTGAAAGACGAAGCAGCAGGCAATGAGGTATTTAGTTATTTGACTAAGCAACAACACATATATGGTTTATATATATATCAATATTATGCTATAGTGCCATTATTACATGTTAGTCATCTGCCATAGAATGTCATCATTGAACTTTTGTCACCATTATGGTTTATTCCTGACTTGGCTGCTGCCATCTTATTTCCTATTTTCGTTGTCGCTTTTTATATGTTTCCACTTTACTGTATAGGTCATTTGGTGTATACCAGTTTTTAATGACACATTCTCACCTTTGATGTTATGAATACTGTTGAGTTCTTCGAAATGATGTTAACAGGGCATAGAACACAAATAAAATCTGTGGGCTTGAGTTTACATTTCTATCCCAGTATGTAAATAATTGTACATGGAAGTGTAACTAACTGTACGGGATTGTACAATAAGGGCACTTTAACACCAGATGCATCAACATATATTGGAGATATGTTGAAATGGATGCTGCATCAAAATGTTTTCAGTGGGATCACTATATATATATATATATATATATATATATATATATATTCATTGTTTGTGTAGAATGTTGCCCAAGGTTATGTTATCAGTGACTTTTTAACATTGCAACAATTGGAGAAAACAGTTTAGCAAGCATTCCATGGCTCATGATTTGAACACAGTCCTCTATAAATGTGTGTAAAAATTTCCTGTACGTCAATGCCACATTTCGCTTTGCAATCATGTGTAATAATTTACATTTGTCTGAACATTTCTGTTTTATAAAATTTATAAGCATTGAAAACTGTTGTTCTTTTTGGTATTTTAATTAGTGTCAGTGTCATAATAAATAAAAGACTTATCTTAATTGTTTAGAGCCCATGATCCTTTATGTTTGCATTGTCATAATCTAAGCCTATGTAAAAGTTGAAAATGGTCTTTCAGATTTTATGTTTTTTTGGTGGGTAAATTTTTAAAACTTTTCAGAACATCCGTGACTATTTACTTTACTGTTTACACCTCTACAAACAAAAGAAGGTAAACTCACATGTATATGGTATCAATCCCAAAAATTAAACCAAGCATATCTCACTCTGTATGGAAGTTGTTTTCCCAAAAAAACAATCTAATCTAAATTCTAAATTTTTCTAAAGAAAGTTGATGCGAGATGTCAGAAAAACAACGGACGTTCCGCCATGTTACACCTCCACATATTGCAGCACCATCACACAAACAACACAACTCAATATGTGTGATTCTATATATGAGGCGCCGTAGTGGACAAAAGGGTGAAGAAATTACAAAACCTGTCGAGTTCTGCGAAAGCCATGGAGTTCTGCAAAAACCGTCGAATTCTGCAAGAACAGTCAAGTTCTGCGAGATCGATCGAGTCTGGTTACCACTGGCTCTGAAAATAGCATTGTAGGGTGTGTAGCGAAGTAATGCCGCACAATATATATATAATATACTACCCAGATAAAAGTGAATTCGACGGTTCTCGCAGCCAGAACTCGACAGTTCTTGCAAAACTCAATCAATATCGCAGCCAGAACTTGACGGTACTTGCAGAACTCGACAGGTTTTTCCGTTTCATCACCGTTTTGTCCACTACGGCACCTCATATCTATATACCAGAAAGAATTGAAAAACATAATTTAATTTAATCTGATGAATTAGACCTCGGAAACAAACAGTTTTAGACTGCTGCTATCTGTATACTTTTAAATGAAACATTAAGTGTAAACATTTACTGCGTAAAGTACCATATATGCGCGTACGTTAATCACATTAAACCAGAAAAAACAGAACCAAGAGAAACAGCAGTGATTACTAATTTTAGAATATGGGTACAACATGTGTTCCACACAACATAGCCAAGAAACCAGTTAAATAAAGAAACCCAAAAATAAGTAATGCATTGGTTATATGTGGTTACCGTAAATAGTCATGAACATTCTGATCGTTTTTGGGTCTCAGCTTTGAAAAACCTGTAACTCTCTCCAAAATTATCTAATTTTTGAAATGGGTGAAGTTATTGACGTCAAGACATCTACGCATGAATGGTAAACTAAGAAAACGAACACACCAGACAGAAGTTTTATTTTTAAAGGTCTGTTTTGTTGTTGCAATGTTAAAAAGTCACTGTTATATTAACAATAACATTTAGCTGTGCACAGTAATGAAACTCTGCACATTGTTTCAAATGTACATGGTTTATGGGTTGTTCAGAACCAGTACCCCTACACAACCCCCCCCCACACCCATAAAGTTCTACTTGAGCTGTTTAATTGCATGTTCTCTACTGCCTGGCTCTGAGAAAAAATGCAAGTTGCTGCATCAATAAACAATGGAGTAATGAACTAATGATATTATTTTTCCACACAGGTGGGAAGTTAATCTTTTTAACAGTGTAGAGCTCTTAAGCAAACCAGTTCACCATAGTGCCTGGAATGAATTATGGGAGCTCAGAAAATGTAAGAACTTGTTGAAAGATGGAACACTTGTAGCAGATGGGTTGTATAAGCAGTGACTGATTGTGTACGTGTTGTTTTGCAGGTTGTACATATCCAAAAGATGGACAAACGGTTGTGGTGCACTATACAGGTAATTTACTATATAATTTTCGTATTTTGTAGGGTGTGGCCACATCATGGTCTTCCTGTATCTATCCCACATGTCACGTGATTTGTGCCCTGCCCATCACAGCCTCTTCCCTAGTGTCTGTCCTGTCATGTGTTTCCCCACCCTGCTGTCATCCTTTACCCCCTACTTCCTCTTGTCAATCTATCCTGCCACAATCAATCTCCATGCACGCACGCACGCACGCACGCACACGCACGCACACACACACACATTCACTCGCATTGTTAAAAAAGTAATTTTACACCCAAACCTGAATGTATTCATGAACATATTTTTGAATATTCTCGGTTTATTCATCTATTCATGTATTCATGAAATCATTTAATATCCAGAACGTATCATGTGCTTGGTGACAAGAGTTGAAAAAATTACAATAGCCTTCAAAATGGCAGTTCCTGACATTAAGCTTTTGTAAATGTTAAAAGGTACTGGCCCCTCAAAAAAGTTACTGGCCCAAATTTTTTATATTCATTTAAAAAATGCAAGTTTGGCCGTTATTTATTTTAACGTTGGTGATTTACTTTCATGCTTTCAGTCAGTATTCCGTATGGTAGACAGTGTTGCGACAGGAATCGTTTGAGAATCATATGCCCTCTGTCGAAGGCGCAGCAGGTCACATTTTGAGAACAACGGGTGATGCCGTCACGTGCATATCGAGTTACATCTAGTTATACTCGAAAATATGATGGGTGAACCGGACCTGACACTGTACGACTGTTACAGTTGGGTTTATTTCTTTCAAAATTTTGGACTGAAGTACAGTTATGGTAAACTTAGCTATCTGTGCCCTAGTGGGTCCTGGAATGTATTGTAGGCACTGTCGTAGCACCTAGCGGACAGTCCGTGAACCAGTCAGTTTATACGAATTCGGTACATCGAAGGTGTATTGTGATAGCTGATACATGTGATAGCTGATACATGCTGCGATATACTGATATTATACTGGCGCAACCCTAAAAAAGTCCTCACATCATCGCTAGTAGTGACGTCATGCAGACTTTTTTGTGAGGCTCATACGTATCAAAACAAGACTGCAACAATAGGAAGCGACAACACAAAATCAGATGAGATGAAGATTGTGTTTAATTGTGGATGTGGATGGCAAGAACAAGCGATTGAAACAATGACCTGTGGCTGTGACTAATGAGATAAAAACGATCTTAAAATATGTTGGCCCACCAGTCCAGTTAAATATGGAAACTTGTGGCCCAAACTGGGCTTACAGCCCCGAAAAAGGTGCCGGGCCAGTGTTAATGTCCAGGCCTGTAAGCTTCCATGCCAGTGGTTTTGTTTTAGACAGAAAATGATGATTCTCAGTCTCCTGCAAAATGAACTTGGAGACATTGTCTATAGAAATTTAATACATGCCAAATTACTGGTCAAATGGTCCATTACTAGTGTCTCTAAACCATAAATGTATTAGTCCCACATAATAGCCGGAGCAACTGTGCACACTTACTATCTTGGTATCAGCTACAGTTTATATTTAATGAACACAAAAGCAGCAACTACTTGAAAAAGTTTTCATCGGCTGGTATTTTTTCTGGTTTATGATGGACTTTGTTTCACAACGTGAGTCATAGCACCAGTTCCATGTTTGCTCCACATAATCTGTGTGGCACAATTACATAACTGCATGAGCCAGCGATGTGCAGTATGCGCCTACCAGGCCACGTCAAGTGTTTATGACATTTCCGAATTTTCAAATAGCCATATCAAAGTTGTTGATCATTTTCAAGGCATGCCCGCATTGAAATCATCAAAGCACTTTGTCTGTTCTTGTGCTTATGAAACTGGATCAAGTCGTGTCCATATTGTTTTGATGTTCTGTGTTTGACTGTTGCAATTTCATTTAGACACTGACTGTCTCGTGTTTTGTTGATGTATGTAATACAACTTTTCATGGGATTAATTGTACTTTCAGATAAAAACCAATTATAATTGCTTCCCAGAGGGTCAGTTGGGATGGCTCCTAGGTTGAGTACAGCTATATGGTTTTATAAAAAAATAATCTAATTTGTAAACAGTGTTTTACTTTTAGGTGAATTTATGCATTCTTACTGCCATGGTGGTGTTCAACTACAATGGTCAATTACAGTTACACAGCATCATATAAATCAATTACAAATACAGCATTCTAAAAAAACAATTCACTCACATTTACACTTTAATTGTAATTAATTTCAAATTACAAATGAACCCAACCTTATAGTTATGTTACAAGTCAGTCAGTGGCAGTCATTTTGTAAGTTAGGCAACACAATGGAACATAATGAATGCTCCGGGGGGGCAACCCCAAGCCATAACCTCTGTGTACTAACACACTGTGCATCTATTACTGAACATGGATTATGCACTGTAATTATTTAAAGTTTCCAATGATTTATGACCCTGCGCAACAAAAACTACTTGTAGAACCTTTAGATTTGAATCGCTTTTCCTCTGCCAGCGAACAGCATGTCGGATGTTTGTAGCACGGCGATGGCCGTATTGCATTCGGCCTAATTTTTTAGAAACACATTCAGTGCATTTAGTGTGAAGCAGAAATTAATTTTGTAGAAGCAATGACTAGTTGATAATAGGCAGGCTACGTTGTCTGCAAGTGCATTGTAAAGATGTGGTGATTACATAAGTAATACAATTGATTATTACTTGCAAAAAAATTACGATTACAGGGCAGCATAATTGGTTATGATTAAAGTCGTAGGCAGTCTTGATCATAGTTGGGGGCTTTTTAAGGTGTAGTTAACAAAAACCACTACGAAAAAAGATTAACTCGGAAACTGCCATAATCATGAGTGTATTAAAAGAATGTGATGAAAATTGGTTATTGTAGTTTAAAACAACATGTTTGCATGCATGCTCTTTTCCACCATTTAATAGTAGAAAGTATATAATGCAATTAATAATTTCTATTGTCTGAATTTGATGATCATTATTATTATTGTTAAAAAAAATATTTTATTTGACCTCCATTGCTGGAAAAAAGATACAATGAAATACACAACATTTTATATGAACAACACACAATAAAAGAATTCACAAGAGAGATACAGCTGATGAATAGACATGGTTAGCACATGACGAATTGATAATAAGATCTAACATAACAGACACAATCTACAACATAATTAGTGACATTACAAAATGACATGTAAACCCAGTATAGTTATATCACAGAAAATTTGAATGCTGTGGTTAAGACATGAAATAAAATGTCTTCACATGAATAAAGCTTAATGAAATTATAATTGTATAAAGTTTGGTAATTTTCCTTTGATTTCTCCGCAACATGAACCTATTCGTCTATCACAAAGTACCAGTTGATTGCGTACAGCTGCAATTACAATTAATTGACAAAAAATAAATTCTGATTACAAATTGTGATTACGCCATATCTAGGGTATTACAAACAGCAGCCCGGTGATCGTTAGGCTTCAGATCAACCAATTTACTCAGAGTGGATTCTTTTGTGACGATTAATGTCAAAGAAATGTTTGCTGTGGATCCAACTAGCTACCACATAGGTCATGCACTCAACAAATAAAGCATTGCTAGAGTCTTAATATGTTTAGATAAGATCCTTCGAGAGAGTAATTGCAGCTCAGCAAGGCATAGCTGCAACCCCATTTTTGTTTTTATGCGACAGTTTGGCACCTGTTGGCATTTGTACACCGACTACAGAAGCTACTTCGGAATTTGTTTTTGTACATTGGCGCCCAGTCTGAAAAATGAGCATCTAAACACCTCAAACAGGAAATGTGCTCGCCAGTTTGGCGCCTGGTGTAATGTTGGTTTAATAGTACATTTGTTTGTCAGTTCTGAGCCTTAGCAACGAAACATTGCATGCAAAACCTTGGTTAGCTACGTAAATTTAAGTCGAATCTACCCATATAATTATTTTTTTATTCAGCCTGACAATTGTTTTTTCTTTAATTGTATAGCACAGGGTTGTATGGAAAGATCTTAGGATGTGCTGGAAACAGTTGAACGTGGCAAGAAACTGTTTATTGTACAACGCGGGTCATCGAGTGATACATTGATCGGTGACTTATACACTCTTTCAGAAATTACGACCACATTTTCTCATTAGCAAAGTTTGGCTGCACAGGAAAGGAATCTAACTGAGGTTGAGCATTTTGGGGCCAGACATTTTAGGGATGCACTTTGAAAGCAAGAAAAGTTTGTGCTAATAAATCATTTGTTAGGTGGTCCAAACATTTTTGAACTTTGAAACAGGCCTGCATTTCCTGCTTTATGTTTTTCCATACTTAAAATAGCTACGCAAAAAATACAAATAGTTCTTTTAACAAGATTATGATGTGGAATATGTGAAACACTTTTGTGAAGTAAACTGTGCAGACTATATCAAAATCACATTTATTGCTGTTAGTTGTGCATAGTTTTATTCTGGTCATCCTCAGCATAAAATAGTTATTTTCTGATATCATGTTTTACAAATAGTTCTAAATTCAAGAATTCTCGGTTTAGTTCCAGTGCAACACTAACAGCGATGTCTATACAACTTGGACTCTTGCTATGTGTGGATCATGGCAGGATTTGGCAAAACTGTGTTCCTTATAATTATATCCATTGGTACAATTGAGGGTGACCAACAGTGCAAGTCAGAACAGTGATTTAAAAGTTGCTCAATTTAAGATGTTGTTTTAAGAAGTTGTTCCATACAATTTACCAGGCACGGGGTCTATTCCAATTTCAGTCAATTCCAAATTGTCAATTCCAACTTTTAAAATCCTAGGCTAATGAAAAATTAAAATCCAACTCGTTTTAACTCAGTTTTATATATCACGTGTGCACAATCATATTTAATCAAATATGATAAAACAAATTTACTATTGTTCATTATATATATATATATATATATATATATATATATATATATATATATATATATATATATATATATATATATATATATATATATATATATACACACATACATTATGTATACATTATGTATATGTACTATTGTTCATTATGTATATATATATGTATATATATAAAATCCTAGGCTAATGAAAAAATCCAACTCATTTTAACACAGTTTTATTTGTCACGTGTGCACAATCATATTTAATCAGATATGATAAAAAAAATTACTATTGTTCATTATATATATATATATATATATATATATACACATACATTATGTATACATTATGTATATGTACTATTGTTCATTATGTATATATATGTATATATATATATATATATATATATATATATATATATATATATATATATATATATATATATTAAATATATATATATCAGGTTTGCTATATAAAAACTTATAAAAAACATTCAGCCATTTGATATGTACTTTCTGCTGCAACACCTCTCCTGAATTTTGGATAACCAGACATTTTGGACAGCCTGGACAGTTGGGTCATTAATCTGAGTTTTGAACAGTTTCCCCCTGTTTGTTTTAGTATCGTTGATATTTCATAAAATTTACTGTAAACTTTGAGTCTTCAACATCCTAATCACCAACATGTATTCTCCATGGGGAAATTTTTAATTACTACAAAGGGCAAACCCTACAGCCACATGTAACAGCACTGTACAGGTGACCAGTGACCTATTTAATTTGGGAAACCTGTTGGCTGGCTTGGATAAACAAGGGACTGCATTCAAGTGGGGCAGGCTTCCTCTCTCACACAAAGGGAATTACCAGGCAGAGGCAGGTGCCCTTAATTGGCAATCTCTGTAAATAAACCTTGTCCACTGAGAAAGAAAATGAGATAAGGCCTAAATGGTCTGACTTAGGTTTTACTGTCTGTTACAGCAATTTAGTATTTGTTTTTGATGCAAATGCTTGATTATATTGTTCTTGTTCACAATGTTTCAACAACAGAGTAGACAGTATCTGTGCTGTAATGTTGACAGCTTCCTGGCTGTTACCAGATCCAGGGTAACATACTAATAACAGACAAATATGATTTTAATAGTAAATTTTAAGGGTTAAAGATTAACAGTATCAAGTCAATAATTCCAAAAAAAATCAGTTCCAATTAGAAAATAATCAGTTCCAATTCCAATTCCCAAAACAATCAATTCCAATAAAAAAAAAATTCCAATAAAAAAATCTGTTCCAGTTCCAACTTGGATCCCATGCCTGCAATTTACATTGGTTCGTGTAGCAAAAACACCATTGCATATATAAAAAAATTTGCTTCCAAAACACATCCACAGAATGTCCCGTTATATTGAAATACCACCCTAAATCCAGGTTGCTTAGAAACTGGTGGAGGTCCATGAAGATGCAGCCTGATAATCTCAGTGAAGGTCCTTGTATGATCTTTGAAGACTGTCTGTTATACCGCGTCCAACCAGCTGTGGGTCACAGGGTTAAGTTGGTGGATGCTGATAAGTTCATTTCTAGGAAGCACTGCTGCTGGCATAATTAATTCCATGTAAGTTAGCTTGTAGGCAACATTAAATTTTCCAGCTACAAAAATAACATCTTGCCTCCTTATTTGAAGACAGTCTTTACTTTCACGTTGATATAAATGTTTCCAACTAAAGCATAGTCTGAAGGTCATGTAAACAGGTGGATTCTGTCAAGTGTTTCCAAATAAAGCATTCTAGACGCAGGTATTGAGCCGATGTCGGTAATTCTGCCAACAGTATGTTCAATAATTTCTTGTAATAGCTAGTAGAGAACGAATGTATTTAATTTTTAAATAGTATCATCTTCTGTGTAGTTTTGAACTTATCATAGAAAATGCCATTTTAGTATCAATGAAACCTTTTGTTTGGTGTTGAACAATTACCAGGTACTAGTAGGTTTAGATGGCTAATGACCTGCTTGACTTTCTTGCTTCTTCTCATGGGGTAGGGGGCAATCTGGTTAAATTACATCGCTTACATGCAGTGTCTTACATCAATGAGAACATCCTGTGTATTACAGTATATTGATGGTTTTCCAGATTATTAATGCTATTACATATTTTCCAATGTACTGTGGACACTGTGTAGGACTATGTAGTGCTGTCTAAACTGCGTAGACTACACTTGTGTGACAAGCACCCTCCATTCAAGGACCTGCTGTTGGCACTGACACATGGTGGTGTGAGGGCCACTCAAGACAAGATGAGGTCTGGCTTCCCAAGGAGGTCTTGCTAGATTGTTGTCATGAGTGCTGTTGGTAGGGCTGTGTGAAGAGTTAAACGCAACAGTAGTGTAAAATATGTTTATTAATACTTTAGGTTCTAATCCACATCATTGAAATATTTATTAAAATATGTATTAAAATATAAATTTACTTATTGAAACCATAAATAAATAAGATGCAAGAAAATCAAATGTTTATGATGTAGTGTTCTCGTCCACATTTGTCACTTGGACCAGTTGTTTGTTTTAATTATTAGCCAAGTTATTTTATATATTGGGTATTGTATACTGGTTTGTCAAAAGCACAAATGTCCAGCACAGCTTGCCAACAGACATACAACTAGAACTCTCAATTTTAGTTTATCAGTTACTCCTATGTATGATATTGTGGGTTCTGTAAGTTGACCTGGCTAGCAGATCGTACCGTTTCATGAAACGGCTGCTCCGTGGCCTTGAACCTGGAGCAATTTGTTATGCAGTGTAATTTTTTACCACTGGTTTTCTATGTTTTTTTCTGAGCATTGCATCTATTTTTGCCTTGACGTTATTCGCTGGTCTTGACATTAATAGTGCAAAACACTCACTGCGGTTTTCACTTCTCCATCCACTCGGCTGTATGGAGGTGTGACTGATATCCTTCAGAGGCCGGGCCGGGCTGGGCCGGGCTATGGTTTATGCATGAAGGGTACTGTTACCCTGTATGGCTATGATAAACCATAGTCACCAGGGCCATTAAGTAGAAACTGATGGAGAAGAATGCGGCATTCATCAGTGGCAGCAGGGACGAATTCAGGAGAGCTAAGTGCAAGGTGCAGCAGGCGGTCAAGAAGGCCAAGTCTGAGTAAACTTGAGTACCAATTCGCTTCCAACAACACCAGAACTGTCTGGCAAGGCCTGCAGCAGATCACACAGTACAGGCAAAGCGCTGCATCTATCGACAACAGTGATCCCTCCTTTCCCGACCAGCTGAATGACTTTAACAGCAGATTTGATAAGCTGAACACTTCGTCAGAGCAGCACCCACTTCCAGCAGGCACCTCCCTGTCTCCATCCTTTACAGGTCAGGAGACTGTTTGGGAGACAGAGCCTCAGGACCAGACAACATCTTCACATCCACCCACAGAAACTGCACCGACAAACTTTCTACGGTCTTCAGCGACATCTACAACTCCTCTCTCCAGCAGTGCAGAGTTTCAGTCTGTTTCAAAACTTCAATCATCATACCCATTCCCAAGAAGTCCAAGATCTCCTGGATGAACGACTACCATCCAGTGGCACTGACCTCAGTTGCCATGAAAGTGTTTGAGCGCATAGTCCTCAAGTACCCGAAGAAGGCCACCGATGACCACCTGGACCAGCAACAGTTTGCATATCAGGCAAATGGATCAGTAGACTACTGATTTAGGTCTGCACCACTTCCTGAAGCACCTAGAGCAGCCAGGAACCTATGCCAGGATCCCGTCCATTGATTTCAGCTCAGCATTTAACACCATCATCCCCTACAAGCTGTTTGATAAACTTTCCTTGTTGAATGTATATATGCAGCCCTCTGTCACTGGGTTCTCAACTTTCTTCTTCATAGGCCTTAATCTGTCAAAGTCAACAACTCTCTCTCCAAACCTCTCATCCTGAACACTGGTGCCCCACGGGGTTGTTTGCTATCCCCCTTTCTGTTCACTCTCTTCACAAATGACTGTGTCTCCGTGGACCAATCTCTCATTGTGACTAAGTTTTCTGACGACACCACGGTGGAGGGCTGCACTGAGAATGCGGACGACACGGCATACAGGGATGAGGTTCAGAGAATGGTTGGCTGCTGTGCAGATAACAACCTCAAATTTAACGTGTCAAAGACAAAAGAAATGATTGTTGACTTTCACAGGAAGAAGACTCCCATCCGCCCTCTTTCGTTAAATGGAGTGGAAGTCGAACAAGTTGAATCTTTCAGATTCCTTGGGACAACAATCTCAGGTGATCTCAGTTGGGACAAGAACACACTGTGCATCACAAAGGCACAACAACAACGCCTGTACTTCCTGAGGCAGCTCAGGAGATTCGGCATTGCACAGGAGATCATGATAGTGTGGTTTGGCTGTGCCGGTCAGGAAGAAAATAACAGCAAGAAGCCATTGTGAAGGGCACATCCAGAATCATTGGGAGCGAGTTGCCATCGATAGAGTCTACTTACCATGCTCGCTGCTCGCATAAATCCAGGAGCATTGCACAGGATACAACCCACCCAGCCAACCGTCTCTTTGAACTTCTTCCCTCTGGTAAACGCTACAGAAGCATCAGGGCTAGAACCACAAGGCTTTTACCCGCAGACTGTGAAACACTTGAATGGAGAGGTCTTCTTTGTGCCATAACTCTGTCCTCTCCCAGTCTTCTGCTAGTCCCATTCTTATGTTCATATGTCATATATTTTTACTGTTTCTTAGATAACGTTCAGACAGTTGCAATGGTGCATTCATAAAAATTACTATTATTATATTAATATTATCCTACCAAGTTAGTACTTTTATGCCTGGAGACAGGCGAATTTCGCTAAGATTTGTTGGCAGTTGGCTTTGTTATTAACTTACACAGGCTTTAGCCTAGTTGTGTCTCTTTTGTAATATTTCTGATTTACATGTACATTTGTTTTATGTAGGTGTGAGTGAGTGAGTGAGTGAGCGAGCAGTACATGAACTAGCTGCACCCATATATATATATATATATATATATATATATATATATATATATATATATATAAGGGAGCAACGAGGAAGTACAACACTTATTAAAATAAAAAATGTGTGATGTTAGTGTGTTTATTACTATGGTAAATTTTTAGACAAACTAGCTGTTGGTTTGGGATGAAAGCGTATCATGTAATGTGTGGCTGGAGCTGCAGGACACAAAGGGTTAATGATATAATGCACCATGGGCAGATTCCTGTGCAAAAATAGACCTGATGTGTATTACGAAAAACATATCAGCTGATGCTGCGATTGACTTACAGGCTTACAGCCCCACGAGGCTTACAGCCCCATGAGGCTTACAGCCACACAAGGCTTATACAGTTACAGCCCCACGAGGCTTACAGCCCCACGAGGCTTACAGCCCCACAAGGCTTACAGCCGCACGAGGCTTATAGCCCCACAAGGCTTACAGCCGCACGAGGCTTACAGCCGCACAAGGCTTACAGCCCCATGAGGCTTACAGCCACACAAGGCTTACAGCCCCATGAGGCTTTCAGCGACACGAGGCTTACAGCCGCACCCTGTAAACAGGGCTGAAGTTGTGTTGCACCAGCTTGGCATGGCAAGGTCCCAGGATCACATCCTGGTCCCGGGATCACGTCCTGGTCCTGGCTCTTAGTCCGTGCACTAAATGCAATGGAACAAAGAACGTAATATATTATAATTAAGTTTTACCTTACCGGCCAAAGTCCGCCTACTGCCATATGAGCAGTGAAAGTGAAGCTCTCATCATATGGTGTTTGGAAGTAGGTAGTTTTGCTAAACTGTAATGCATTTTATGACAGTACATGAACAATGGTGAGAATATTTAAGAAGCATTGTGAAGTCATTAATTAAGTCTGAAAAAATACTTTGTAATTAATTAATTATGAAAATACTTAAAGTGCTGTTCTCTCATATGTGATCTGACAGCTCTCAGCATTAGTCAACCTGGTAATGTTATTTCTGTACAATGCTTGCTGTCTGCATGATGTGGCTTGGGACATGTTATTTGTTGTCGTAACGGAGGCAGACATTATCTGCAGCAACACTGACATGCCAACGTTTGTCTAAGGCCAGCTGTGGCCGAAGACTGGCTAAAAATATTGTGTTGCATGCACTTTTTTACCCTGCATGACTCTTCCACGTGGAGAGTCAGCTACTGGTGGTAGTTGCCGGGACCAGTTTATACTTGTAAAACATTGCAGCACATACATACATTTCTAATTATTAGCGGAACACAAAAATACAGTACATACATTTATATTTAGGTTTTATTGAATAATAATTTATCAGATGGCGGCACTAGACTAGGGACGTGTGTTCAGAGGGGCACTCCATAGTTTATGGTTCGTTAACGTTCGTTTAAAAAAAAAATGAGCGTACTTGTACTCGTCTACTAGTATTCACAGTAGGCATGTCTAAGAAAGTACATGGAAAGCCTCGGTGACGAGGAGCAGTGAAATCCAGGGACTTGTGAGCGGTGAAAATGTGGCCATGGGTTGTCTGGGGCAACATGGAGGCAGAGTGATAATCAAGGAACTGTATGCCCTTATACAAACAGACATTGTCGCTCAACTGAGCGACATACGAAAACAGTGCACTGCGATTGCCCAAAGAATGGATGTTATTGAGGCGTCATGCGAATTCAATGCGGGCTCCATCAACAAAAACAAGAAAAATATAGATGGGTTGCACAAATTACTAAAGGACGCTATGAAACATGAGAAGGATATGCAGGCGAGGATGGCTGCCTATGATGAGAGACTAAGTGCAATGGAACGAAGAACGTAATATATGAAGTTTTACCCGTGAACTGGAGAATATAAGCTGGGAAAATGTGATGACTTGTAAAGACACTGATGAATGCTTTGACTTTTTTGCAACCAAATGTGACCAAACATTTAATAAATGTTTCCCATTAACTAGGATGTCAATTAAATGTTGCAATGACAAAAAGTGGATGACCAAAGGCATAAGAAATAGTATTATGATGAAAAGTAGACTGTATAAGAAGTATATTAACAGACCAAATGATAATAATAAAACAGTATACCGAGAGTATAAAAATAAGCTCACAGTTATTATACGGCAGACTGAGAAATTATATTATAGTAACTTACTCTTACATACAAAGCATTCTACCAGGGAGTTATGGAAAATTTACGCAGAACTTGTTATTAAGGGTAAACGGAATATTACCAATG
The DNA here is from genome assembly GCA_033239005.1 of Lamellibrachia satsuma. Classification (NCBI taxonomy): domain Eukaryota; kingdom Metazoa; phylum Annelida; class Polychaeta; order Sabellida; family Siboglinidae; genus Lamellibrachia; species Lamellibrachia satsuma. Next base: position 1,367,651 of record BSQZ01000062.1, on the reverse strand, counting down.
TTAAAAAGTTGGTTGTCAATGACGTTGACTTAAATGACAATGAAAGTATTGCTAAAGCAATGAATCAGTACTTTGTGACAGTTGGTAAAGAAATGTCAAAGTTACATAATCAGGGCAAATGAATATAGGCAATTTCTAAGTGACCCGATAAACAATACTATGTTTCTTTCACAAGTTTGTCAACAAGAAGTGATTAATGAAATAAACAAGCTAGCTAATTCTAATATATCAGGTATTGACAATTTTCCTTCAAAAATTGTTAAGCTGTCATGAAACTTATTTATTTATTTATTTCATTTATAAGCCTCTGACTTACATATCTAACTTGTTGTTCTCCGAGGCTATTGTAGCATGAGCATTAAAGCCTCTGACTTACATATCTAACTTGTTGTTCTCCGAGGCTATTGTAGCATGAGCATTAAAGCCTCTGACTTACATATCTAATTTGTAGTTCTCCGAGGCTATTGTAGCATGAGCATTAAAGGTGTCAAAAGTAATCCCAGGTATACCAGGTAACTATCGACCAATTAGTTTGATGAATGTATTCAATAAAATCTTAGAAAAAATTAATGTTGAAGAGGTTATTAGACTTTCTGGATAGAAATTATGTTTTGTCTAAATATCAATTTGGATTTCGCAGATATCATTCGACTACATTAGCAATTATTGAAATAATAGAAAATATTAGAAAATCTCTTGAAAATGTCGATTTAGTTGCGGGAGTGTACCCTGATCTAAGTAAGGCTTTTGATGATAAAATACCGTTGTATAAGCTGGATTACTACGGAATAGGAAGCCATGTATGTAAATGGTTCAGACGTTATTCACGTGATAGACAGCAATGTGTCAGCATTAATGGCACAGTTTCAGAATATGCTCATGTTCAAACTGACTTCCCACAGGGCTTCATTTTGGGGCCAGTGGTATTTGTATTGTACATTAATGATATCTCCAATGCTGTAGACAATATATCTTTGCATTTGTTTGCATAAACACTGATGTGGTAAGGCAATTATATTATGTATCAGTTAATTAATTTAATGGAAATATATGTTGTAATGAATATGCTCTTTAATTGTCATGTTCCGATATTTTATCTCCAGTTTTAATTAAAGGAAGTTTGTAACCTGAATATATTACTATTGATTGAGTTTATTGCTATTGATTCAACTGTATAACCTTTATATATGTATTAATATGGGAGTATACTATATTTAGTTTGATTTAATAGGCTACTACAGCTCGATAAATTTATACTTCTCTGGTAGCCAGATCATATGTGTTGCTTTTGTCTTGAATTATGTTGTATATTATGTGGATGAGGAAATAAATTTTTAATTTACTTGCTATCAGTGTCACAGTTAGGCCAAGATTAGGCCAAGGTTTCCTGGTTACTGGTTCACCAGGTGCAGTAATTCAGCAGATGCACCAGAGAGTCTGGGTCCTGAACAAACGTGTGTGCGGGTGTCTGTGTGTATGTTTGCCATAGACAAATGTGTGTGGTTAGTTGTGTCTTTGCATAATGTTGTTCTTCTGTTTGTCGCCTCATTCTATTTAGGCCCATTGTCATAAATAATAACTCTAACAAAATTTCTTTTTGAATAATTTTTTTAAAAATTTACAGATTTACAATTAATGTCCAACAATCAGTTGCAATAATGAAAATGTGTGTTTTTATATAGCACGGTATCCAGTCATAGGCACTGCTCAAAGCACGTTACACTTTACCCCTTGGCAGACCATTTGGTGTACAACATTTTGAGCGATTAAAAGCTGTCCAGTACGTGGCATCTCACTAGTGACACGTGACTGGTGAATTATTTCTAATCATGTCTGTGCTCGGAGGAGGCAGGAGCAATTATGGCCTTGTTAGCAAGCTACACATTTGCCCAGTTCTCTTCTGCAAATGTTACATCAGTCTGTCTTGTCTGTGGCGGAGTGGTCTTGTTTCAGTGAGGTGTTCGACTAATGGTAGAGCTACACAAATCGATAAACTGTGTTAATGTTGGAATATTTCTAAGGTGCTTCTAATTTTATGCCAGATGTATCCCTTTTTTAAATAAAAGGGATAAAATAAAATTTTTATTATCATTAAATAGGACATGATGGTACAGTTACAAAATAATTGTCAAATGCTATTATAACATAATGTTCGTAATGTCAATCAGGTGGAACTGTTTGTAATTTATTATAATTATTGCTACGTAAATGATTGTTTTTAGTATGTTGAAATTCTTTACATTGTAACTACCTTAGGTCTATGGTTTAAGGAAACAATTTTCCTTGATTCCTATATACATATTAACTAGTATCTATGGCAGAGGAAGTAAAATATCCCACACTGGATATATGTAATGTGTAACCTCACAGTGTGGTCGTCACTATCTCTCACATGGCCACATGTCATAAATATGACATAGTCACCTTCGTGAAATAAAGCATTCTCTCTCTTCAGCATGAAAAAAGGATTTTTTTAAAGTGGAATCTAAAAATGTAACGTTTGTTCCTTGTGTGAATAAAATGTGTTTAAAGTCCTTAGGCGCTGACTGCACAACCTCATCCTGAGGTTGTACTGCCCCTGGCAGCGGTACTTGAATTTCCCAGTTTGTTGGCTTAGTGCCTTTTTCCTGGCTCCTGCCGCCCTGCACTGATTACAAGCGAGGAACTACTTATGGTTGCAATGTTCAGCTGGCTATAAATACACAAAACAAGTATATTCCGTTTGTACTTGTAATCGCACTGATCATGTGTTTTTTGTCACCAAGAATTACATTCTAAAGTACAGTTAATGAAGGCGTGTGACACATTTGCCACGCAGAAAAAAGTACAAAGTTTTATGATTTGGTATCATAAAGTTATGTTACATAGAATAATTAATTGTGGTTCATTACAACACCTTGTGGCAGTCACGATGTTAGAATAAATCATTTTTATACTATGTGATATGATTTTATGATCAAATGGTCAGACTTTGTAGACAGGATTATGAATGAACGTGTGGCTTGTATTTTTTAGTTGGTTCAGATATGTGTGAACATGCTGAATATGCATGTTATTTTTCCAGTCAATTATGCCACACCTCAAATTCTCTTTTTGGAATTGTTTTGTTGTATTGTTTGTTCCCGAATACCACTTTTCTCTTCATTTAACATCTATCATTGCTCCTCAGTGTGTGCTTACCTTGTAGCAGTGGCTTGTTGCTTTACAAACATGACCTCTTGCTGTTCTTTCTTGCAGGAATGCTTGAAGACGGCAAAAAGTTTGACTCATCGAGAGACCGGAACCAAGTTTTTAAATTTCGGGTGGGCAAAGGAGAAGTTATTAAAGGTATTGTACCGTTGTAATTTTTATACCACGAATCTTCTAATAATTTCTCGTCATATTTTTTTATCATGGGGCGGATCGTGCAGTCATGTGATTCTGTAATTATGTCAAGTATCATGTCAGTTCCAACCAGAAGTTAAGATATTTACAGTGTGAATTAAACAGAGTCACTCAACCAGATGTGGCATTTTAATAAGGTTGTTTTAATTAGGATTTTTTCATTAGGTGACCTAGATGAGGTAATGTGGTTCATTAAAATAGTGACATCCCAATTTCCCTACTGTTTTCTTCGCCTAGGCTAGACTCACAAATGAGGTTTTTTGCATTAACGTTTATCCGAAAGATGAAAACATTATATAGTCCTGTTTCCAGCTGTTTATTATATTTGTATAGGATAATTGTACCTATGTGGGTTCCCAAACTTTCTCGGTTTAAGGTCCCAAAATGTCCACCTACTGGCTGAGGCCAAGAGCTTTGTGTTTATGTAATGTGCCTTTAAAAAATAATTTTGCGTTTGCCAAGGACCCTCTGGAACTACATGATGCCCCCAAGGGGGTCCCTGTGCCCCAGCTTGGGAGCCTGGTTTTAGTATTATGGATTCCAGGAAAAACACTGAATGATTCTACAGAAAATGGGTATTCAGTATAATAGATTTATGCTAGGCATAGATTCTTGAAACAATAAGTGAACATCATTATAAATGAGTCCACATTACAAAAAAAATTGTGAAGCAGGTTCTGTGAAACTATCTGGTGGAACAACAAATAGGGTCACTATCAAATCCATAATAATATAATATATGGTGCTCAATGGTAAAATGACCAGGGCTCTGGTGAACACTAGCCCAAGTATATATTCCCATTTCCCAAGGCAGGTATATTTTTATACGATGTAGCACACAATGAATGCACTTTGTATGGCTTGTAGGCATTTAGCTTAGTTGTTTTAACTACACACTAATGCACTTTACGTATAGGACTATGGATGAAAAATTAATAAAACGATCACAATTTTTAAAATTGCTCTAGCACAAAATTTAAAATGTGTGACTCTGAACTTTTACCTGTGTGGGCTTCAAGTGTAATGTACAATTGCCTGCCTTTGATGATTTAATGATTTGTAATATTCTCTTGTAGGGTGGGATGAAGGAATCAAACAGGTATGTGTTGTGTCTGTTTCTCAATTTAGTTGAGTTAATAGTTTGCAGGTAAGATGTGGTTTAAAACTTAATCTGCCCTTTCAATACTGATTCAGACTTAATCTACCCTCTTAATACTTAGCGTGCGTGCGTGCGTGCGTGCGTGCGTGCGTGTGGGGGTGATTGGGTGGGTGGGTGTGTGTGTGGTGTGTGTGCATGGTGTGTGTGCAGTGTGAGTGTGTGTGTGTGTGTGTGGTGTGCACAGTGTGTGTGTACGGTGTGTGTGTGCGGTGTGTGTGCGATGTGTGTGCGGTGTGTGTGCACGTTGTAGCATAATGCATGTATACGATGTGTGTGTGCAGTGTGTGTGTGGTGTGTGAGGGGTGTGTGTGCACGTTGTATCATAATGTGTGTATGCGGTGTATGTGTGCGGTGTGTGTGCGATGTGTGTGTGTGGTGTGTGTGCACGTTGTATCAGAATGTGTGTAAGCGGTATGTGTGAGGTGTGCGATGTGTGAGGTGTGCAGTGTGTGTGAGGTGTGCGGTGTGTGCATGTTGTATCATAATGTATCTTTGTCTCTGTTCCAGATGAGTGTAGGTCAGCGGGCGAAAATAACATGTACATCAGATTGTGCATATGGCAAGATGGGGCATCCAGGAATATATCCTTTGATATGTTGAACCACAATGCGACTCCTGCATGCACTTAAATAATGGGACATCTATGCCGTCAGTCATTTTAAATCATGTCCGGTTTCATGAAACCTTTATTGGTGATGCTGCCATTTAGTTTCATGTAATTGCTCACACGGATACCCAGAAAATATGCTTGTTGAACATTGAATCAGTGAAATCGGAATAAAAAAGCCAAACAAGTTTTTGATCAGAGCAAATTTCTGAAATATTGCCACCATGTCTATGAATCATTCTGAATAAGACTAAACTAGAATGCTTGTACAGGAGTGTCTTACACAAGTCCATATATGTATACAAGGGTAGTTCAATGGAAACATTTATTACATACCAAGTTAAAAAAAATCTTAAACATTTATTTTTCAAATTACACTACACCAGCAAACCGATATTATTACTGTTAGGTAGGAGTGGTTTTGCACTTGCTATGTCAGATACCAACTAACATGCAACTGATAAGATATGAGTAATCATTTTATACTTAAGACATCTCAGACAAGTTAAAAATACGTGTTCCATTCCCACTGCCTCATGATAGAAAAAAATTCTGCAACATTTTGTGGCCCAATAATACCACCAGTACTAATTTCCAAATCTCACAGTCATAACACCTACCACGTTTCTGTTTCCTTGACCATGTGCACTATCCCACCAAACTCAACGCTGGTGTTTGACATTGAGCTGCTGTCCCTACAGTGAGTGTCCAGACAGCTCGCTGGTCACTACCGCAGCCATGTTGAGCGATGTGACCTCGATGGACGAGATGTTGTGCTGTGCCTGCCATGTAAGATACTCGGGATTATTTCCGTACTGTGATGGGAGATACTCTCAACACTGGGTGTGTGGATGTCCATTTGGTAATGAGTCGACTCTCGATGACGACTGGTAGGAACACTTGTACAGTGCTAGTCTTGATGGTAACTGCGCTGCCGTCACTCGCTGTCTCATAGCCGTGACAATGGCAGTCCTCACAAAAATCACTACCATCACTTCACACCGTTTGATGCTGCAGTGATTTCGTTGCTCGTGATAGCACATATGGTTTTCACGGTGGATTCGATGAATTTGATCTGTGATCACCATGATTTGCTGTCTTGTAGCCATGACGACGGCAGTTCTCACAAAAATCACTACCCCCACTTCACACCATTTGATGCTGTGGTGATTTCGTTACTCGTGATAGTGCGTATGGTTTCACGATGGATTCAACGAAGTTGACTGTCTGCATCCCACTGCACTGCAGCTCAACTTGTAGTCACTGCGACGTCACTGCTCCAAGGGAGTTGCAGGCGATGTGTCGGTTATTTGTATTGTTCAGCTAGATACAAATTACCAATGGCAATTTTTCAGCCGTGCTAGACCTGCTGATGTAGCTGTAGTGGGTGCAACAGCAGCTGGAGCTGTAGTGGCAGCAGTGGGAGCTGTAGCGGCAGCAGCAGGAGCTGTAACGGCAGCAGTGGGAGCTGTAGCAGCAGCAGCTGGAGCTGTTACAAAGGGAACTACATCGTCTGCCAGATCTCCAATAAACGGCTCATCGATCAAAAACCTACGATAGCATATCAACGCACAGTTAACTGCAGGCGATGCGACTCCGTTCATTGTCGCCAGTACGACCAGCTCCACGGACTCGAGTGTTCATGTGATGTTACCAAGGAGACAAAGTCATTTCATGGCACACAGAAATCTCATCACCACCGCTGGTGATTTACACTTTCCACTAGGTGGCGAGCTTGCATGCAAAGCCGCTGAACAACGGATGCCAATTGACTGCTAATGTAAAAATGCAGCATTTTATTGTCGCATTCGCTTCAAGTGCCATATAATGGTGTAGATTGGTCTTATCATGTGTTCCTGTTGCTTACGTTGTGTGTATGTGAATGTGTAGGTGTGTGTGCAAATGTGTGTGTGTGTGAATGTGTAGGTGTGTTAGTGATCACCATTTACTCATTGTATGAATGTAGTGCATTGTCATGTTGCTTACCTAACTCATCCATCATTTGTGGAGTATTTGTGTCATCTCATACTTTACCAGGTACTTCACTTCTTTCCACAGATCATTTATAAATGATGCCGTGGGACTTTTAGCTACCTACTCTCCCAAATCAAGCTTAGTATTGATTTGTGCCACCAGAATAATGGGAGAGAGCATGTGTACATTTGATGCAGATGTCGTGAACATCACTCCCATCTAGGTATTTGACATCTGTGGTATTAGCTGTACATCATTACTTACATCCACTGGACTCGACGTTTGGAATTATGCAAAAGGAACATATACAAACCTGGAGCAAATTATTAAAATGTGGTAATCATTTATGCATCATCGATTCATTTTCTACCACATACATTACTAAGAAGTACAGTAATACAAAGAATTAATTGACCAAAACATTCCTATACGATTTTGATCTGCTTAGTTTTTTATATATGAAAACCATGCTCTTACACCCTTTTACAAACTATAAAGTTGAAATATGGCACATGACAAATAGGGTAGTAAAAATATGTTGGATGTTACAAATGTGCTGATGTTACAAATGAGATGGAAATTCAAATGTTGTGATGTATCATGTTACAAATGAAATGATTATACAAATGTTGTGCTGATGCTATAAATAAAGTGGGGAATTCAAATGTTTGAACCAGAAATGAAAGTTCACAGTAATGAAACAAAATGAATTGCAATAGACTAGTCATAAGATCATTAATAGAGGAAGGTGATGAACAAATAGACACCAATAAACGTATCTGACGATAAGATGTAGAAATGAAACTGCAGCATTCCTGAAATATCATGTCGCAGCGGGCTTGAAAGGGCTTGTTGATGATGACAAATTAATGTTAAGATACACCATTCCAGTCAGCACATATGTAGAATTTCAATAGATTTATTCACATTATCACATGACCCATTTCATATTTAGGTTCCACATGAGTGACACTTGTATGACAAATAATGAAGTCACTGTTTGGTAGCATGCGTTCAACTAAACAACACCAGCAACAAACTGATCAACGGACAAAGCCGGTAAGCGCAACAGAGTACACCCTTCATATTGGTTCATTACAACATCTCATTGTGCTGGAAATTTTAATTGCAGTCGGGACAACAAAAATAGATATCCAATCTTTCGGTTTCAGCTAACAACTCTATTATACTGTTGACTGTATATACATGCATGAATATATAGCGGGTTAAATAACATTATCATAAATTACATTCAACAAACAGCTCTGTCAGTGCTGACATAAAGGTCTAAATCCCTGTCTGAGTAAAACTCACAAGTCCACAAACAGGCAGGTCAACCAAAAATGCAACCTTCCCTCAGGATTTCTAAGTTGGTACATTCATACAGGTGTATATGTCATATATATAACACATGAAAGTTATATGACACAGTATAGAAATCAGGTTTTTTAAGGCCTTTCATATGGGCAATTTGCCCATGTGAAAACCCTCCATGCCTGTGTGAAATTCAAAAGTAAATAAAAAGATATTGTGTTATGTATATATGCGCGGTAATGCGCCTGATAAAAGAAAGTAATAGCACATTTGCACTGCTCGTGTGAGCTCAACCTTAAAAAACCTGATAGTAATAGTAGTATTACTAGTAATAGTCATGGGCTTAAAGCATCAAGCAATTCCACACAATGCATAAACCATGTGTAGAAGAGGCAGAATTAAAAGTTCTCACTAGGATACACACTCAGGCCCATGTGTACAGCAATAAGGAAGCCAAATAGTGTGCAAAGTTTTCCATATTTAACATATGCCTCATGAATCCAAATGCAATGTTTAGTGTTGACAACACCATTCCAACCAGTATTTGTATAACAGTATCAGCTTAGATTTCTAGATGGAGAGAACCCTTGACCAAGCAACCAATATGCATCAAATTAAAACACTAGTTCCAGAGGTGCAAAGTCTCCTGCTTTGGAAAGGAGACTTCCCACCTGGATTTCCTTCCTTTCGGGCCGGCCGATCGCTTTGAACCAATTCGGGATTATTCCTGCCTTTTTTTCCATTTTTACACATTTACATAAAAGGTGGCTATAAAATAGCACCTTCGAGAGCTTCATTAAAAAGATTTTTTACTTTATTTCATCTCCTTCCTCCTAATCCTTTAACTTGGCATCTCTGTAGTTGGTGTATAGGATTCTGCTGGACAACCCTGTCCTGTTAACAGGACAGTCCTTGCACCTCATATATTGTCATGCATTCCTCAAAGTATGCACATATTGCCGCATTAGTACACAGTTAGTTACATACATCCCTTCAGTCACCCCACCCCTCACGGGGCGGCTCAGCCACATCATCAATAACATCTTTACTCCTTGTTCTACACTAGTCCCTTTGCATCTGTTTTGTGCAGTACAATTTATCATAGGGAACACTGGACTAAGAAGAAAAATTTCCATAAAGTACACAATTAACAGTTACTGTTAAATGCATATTAACAGTTACTGTTAAATGCATATTAACAGTTACTGTTAAATGCATATTAACAGTTGCTGTTAAATGTATATTAACAGTTGCTGTTAAATGTATATTAACAGTTACTGTTAAATGCATATTAACAGTTACTGTTAAATGCATATTAACAGTTGCTGTTAAATGTATATTAACAGTTGCTGTTAAATGTATATTAACAGTTGCTGTTAAACGCATATTAACAGTTGCTGTTAAATGTATATTAACAGTTGCTGTTAAATGTATATTAACAGTTACTGTTCAATGTATTTTGATAGCAGAGAAAACTTCAAACACCAACATTATGAATTCATAATCGATGCTACACGGTACTGTTGCCTTAACAAGGCAAAAATAGTAAGATTTTTTATAAAGTATATGTTGGCACTAAATTTAGAAGGTGACAATTTGGAGGATGTTGCACAAATGAGATACTATGGCATAATAACTCAATTAGATTTGGTAATCATTATCAATTGGGCATTGCCAACTGATGCATTTCCAAATACGATGTATTTTCAATATGTAAACATACGCACCAATGGAAGCCGCCTTCGTTTACAAGGCCATTACTGCTTTTAAATAATTACTCTGGTGTACTACTCCACAAGTTTAAATTTGTGTTTTTAAATTTGCACATAACATATAAGTTATCAATACAGTTATGTGGAGGCGTCACATTTCTAAGAAACTACTGCCATTATCATAGCCTTACACTGCATTCATGATAGCTGCTGTATACAGTTTCGACATGATGCAGTACAAAATATAGCCAGATATTTAACATAATAACGGCCATATGACATCAAAGCTTAGGTAACTTACGTAATAATGCCATGGCTATACTCACAATACACAATAAAGACATACGCATCATAATCATACAACAGTTGCAGAATCTTATGACCAGACCAGTATGTAGCAACTAGACTAGTCGAGTTGACTCCCTGTAATTACGTCGGTAGTATACCTGGGCTGTGTAGTCTGTATTCATATTCAAAGCTTAAAATGCACAAAAGCCAGCACGGTTTGTGAACCAGTTTTCACAAGAGGACAAACCAGGCCCTCTGTGTGAACAACATCATTGGCGTCAATAAGAAACAACAATCAGAGCACATGCAAGAATAAATAGTGTCATCATATGCAGTTTTAAAATCAACATTGCCAGTCCAGCAGCTGGACTCATCACCCATTAGAAAGTAGAGTAGTGCTTCTGTATTTAAGGTCAACTTTACAACCATATAGCAACATATGCCATGTCAAGATGTAACTTTTCTACATGTAAAAAATTACTCTTCACATTTGTGTCTTTAATTAGTTATACCGGGTATGTGCGAGACTGTAGAGAAGTAGCGTCTTACCACAGTAAGTCGAATTCATACTCTAAAAGCACTAGAGATGGACACATTCTGAGCCATATTCAGAAGTCAGAATTTCTTCCCAGTATTTGTTGTGCCTTGTCTCAGACCTGTCGCTCTCCCTGTCGGGGCTAGTAGAGCAGGATCCTCTTCTCAATGCCCTTCCGACAGATGGGACACTCATGCATGCGGTCGCCACACATCTGACAGGTACCGTGGCCGCACAGGAAAATCATGTTCTTGAGGCGGTCCATGCAGACAGGGCAGCAAGTCTGGGGAGACAGGCAGTTGACACATGTAAGACATGGCAGACTATCACTGCGATACTCAACTCAAAGGTATTATGCAACTACGACCACAAAATTCAAAATATGGCCTAGATATTACAAGACATATTTTGTATAAAGATCAGCAGACATGGAATCTGATAATGATTCAGAACGTGTTAGCAGAACCAAATATGCAGTTTCCTTGAGGACACTTACAGGTGGCTCTCATGCTAGCAGCATATTCAAGCCTAAGTGAGTCTCGTAGCAGTTTTTTATGTTAAAGAAAATTTTTTTATGTATTTATTTTTGTAAAATAAAGAAATTCCAGTTCCAGTATAACAATCAATGCATAAATACATTTGATGTTAGGCAGATTTCTGGCGAAACAGCGGATTTTGTTTCTTGTAGGAACATTTCATCGACTGACAGATGGCAACGAGATAGGAATGCTCACCTGGTCTTTGATGTCCTGTAGTTGTTGTTGCAGCTTGGTGACGTCACCGCCTCCTCCGTTGTCCTGCTGACCGTTATTCATCAGGAGTCCTGTAGTCACTGGTGCTGGCGGGGCTGCAACGTCAACACCATCACTTGACAATTACTAGCACAGATATACCCGCCAGTATTGACCAGTGCTTTTTCACAATTTGTATTGAGCACAATCAACATAATATTTGAATGAAAATATACTTACTGCCAAAAAGTGTAATTACACAAACTTATTGTGACTATTACAGTAAAAACCAGTTAGGCTGTTCTTCCAGAACTAATCCACTTTATTCAATAATCTGAACGTTTTTTGTGAACAAATCTCAACAGACTGTAAATTGCTTTATTATTCTGTGAATTAATAATCCACATGCTTTGTTAATCCAGCCAAAAACCTTGAGAACCAAAGTGTGCGGATAAACAAGGTTCCACTGTATAAGACAACATACGTATAAGGATTGTTGCAAGTACCAAAGGTCATGCTCTTGTTCAAATCACATCTATTGCAGTACGACAAATGTAAAGACAAGTTTCTATACCCATTTTTGTGTTTTATTAATTTCCTGCAAAACATTAATTACAAGAAAAATCCATAACAATCAATGAGCAAACCCCAGACAACAACGTTACGCTAAACCCCAGACAACAACGTTACGTCAAACCCCAGACAACAACGTTATGTCAAACACCAGGCAGCAATGTTACATCAAACCCCAGACAACAACGTTATGCCAAACCCCAGACAACAACGTTATGTCAAACACCAGGCAGCAATGTTACGTCAAACCCCAGACAACAACGTTACGTCAAACCCCAGACAACAACGTTACGTCAAACCCCAGACAACAACGTTACGTCAAACCCCAGACAACAACGTTACGTCAAACCCCAGACAGCAACGTTACGTCAAACCCCAGACAGCAATGTTACGTTAAACCCCAGACAACAACGTTACGTCAAACCCCAGACAACAACGTTAGGTCAAACCCCAGACAACGTTACGTCAAACCCCAGACTGCAACGTTACATTAAACCCCAGACAACAACGTTACGTCAAACCCCAGACAACAACGTTACGTTAAACCCCAGACAGCAACGTTATGGCAAACCCCAGACAGTGATGTCACGTCAAACTCAGACAATGACGTCACGTCAAACTCCAGACAGTGATGTCACGTCAAACCCCAGACAACAACGTTATGTCAAAACCCAGACAACTACGTTACGTCAAACCCCAGACACAATGTTATGTCATACCCTAGACAGCAACATGACGTCAAATCAAAGACAGCAATGTTATGTCAAACCCCAGACAGCAATGTCACGTTAAACTCCAGACAGTGACGTCACATCAAACTCAGACAGTGATGTTACGTCACACCCCAGACAGTGACGTCACGTGAAACCCCAGACAGTGACGTCATGTCAAACTCCAGGCAGTGATGTTACATCAAACCCCAGACAGCGATGTCACGTCAAACCCCACACAGTGACGTTACGTCAAACTCCAGACAGCGACGTCACGTCAAACCCCAGACAGCGACGTCACGTCAAACCCCAGACAGCGACGTCACGCCAAACTCCAGACAGCAACGTTATGTCAAACCCCAGACTGCGACCTCACGTAAAACCCCAGACAACGATGTCACGGTAAACCCCAGACAGTGATATCACGTCAAATCCCAGGCAGAGATGTTATGTCAAACTCCAGACAGCGATGTTACGTCAAATTAATGTTAGCAACCAATCATTTGCACACACAAATCGTCTTATGTCATGGGACTGGGCTAAAGTGATCTGAAGTCACATACTTTACTGTTATGGAAATATTTTGGGACTGTCTGTTACTGTAAAGCGCTTCAACTGTAATACTTGTAAAAGTTAGACATCGCTGGCATAGTCCAAAATAGAAAGTATAAATACTGCAGTGGTTAGGGCAATTATTAGCTATACAAAGTATATTATGATTATTTGACGGAGTTAGAAATTTTGAGGCCATTTATTAATTTCATGATGCCGATTTTATAACTTGACTTGTTGTTATAAAATGGTCACTTCTCACAGCATTGTGCAGACACTTGGTACATGGACACAGTTATTCCTACTGCCCCAAAGTGAATAATGTTTATATTTGTGTGTGCAACTGTTTAGTCTATTGTTTAGTCTACTGTTTCCTTACTAACAAAAAAATTCCATAGCAGAAAGTAAAATTGACTTTTACGCCCGACCACTGGATGAAAATAATTGGGCAAATAAATGACCCATAACATGTATAACTGGTCATGTGAATACCCCTGACAGTATCACCGTTACTGTGATGGGAAGTTATAGGACACGTACGGGTTCCACCGCAGCAGACGATGAATGGAACCATATGCTCAATGGATGAACGGCACTGAACACATTTCTTCATGAGACCGCCACAGCCTGTAACATAGACAGCATATCACAGGCACGGCATTGTAGTACATGTAGTTAGTACGTTTTTTATGCCATGTATACAGAATTATTTCATGTTCAGCCACAGATACTCGTTACATTGGTACAGCGATGTGCACATTGCATTGTCTTATGTAAATTGCATGGGCTTCTTTAAAATCTGTTACATGCACATTGCGGACTATGTCATATTAGCTGTTGTTGAACTAACCAAAACCAAGCAGAGTATTTATCACAGATTACACAACATTGATGCAGCAAATTGTGAGATAGCTAACTAGAAGCTAGGAATTAGTGGCTCAACTACAAATTGTGAGATAGCTAACTAGAAGCTAGGAATTAGTGGCTCAACTACAAATTGTGAGATAGCTAACTAGAAGCTAGGAATTAGTGGCTCAACTACAAATTGTGAGATAGATAACTAGAAGCTAGGAATTAGTGGCTCAACTACAAATTGTGAGATAGCTAACTAGAAGCTAGGAATTAGTGGCTCAACTACAAATTGTGAGATAGCTAACTAGAAGCTAGGAATTAGTGGCTCAACTACACTTCCAAATTTTTTGAATCAGGCCAGTTTTCGTCATTTCTGCCAAACCGCATCCTTGTGACATGGGACATTGTTCTTTTTTTGGAGTCCGCAGACAAATTTCACCAACCTAATCCACCAAATGACATACGCCGTATGCCATAGCTATGGGCATTTTTGAACAAACAAGCAAGAGTATGACTGCTCATTATAGCCAGCAACCGATTCAAGACAGCAGTGTACATGTACATTGATGGATGGTTGAAATCAGCCAGTTTAACACTGGATTTATCGTCTTCTAAAGTACGGAATCACACGGACGCAAAGGATGAAAGAAGGAGTCTCGCACTCACAGACTACCGGGGAAAGCCAGTACAATGTCAATTTATATCATGACGTCGTCTTTCTTGGTGTTTGCATTTGCTTCAGCTATCAAGGACAATTATAATTCAGGCAATCTAAGGACAAATACATTTATTTGTGGTTTGGCATTTCTATATAATATCTTTGATAGCTATGAGACTGTTCTTCAATGGCAATGGGATTATTCTTCAATGGCGATGAGATTATTCATCAATGGCTATGAGATTATTCTTCAACGATTCAAGACTATTTTTCAATGGCTATGAGATTATTCATCAATGGCTATGAGATTATTCATCAATGGCTATGAGATTATCCATCAATGGCTATGAGATTATTCATCAATAGCTATGAGATCATGCAAAAACACAAAGATGAGACACTTACCCTCACAGGCACACATGTGTCCACACGGCTGGAACAAGACTGACGCCTTCTTGTCCGAGCACACAACACACTCCTCAATCTACAACATGCACACACCACTGTAGAGTGAAATACATACTACAGCTACTTTGTAAACACGTCAACTGTAAAATACCTAATGGATGATCATTGTGCAAGTGTAGAAGTCACGGTGTGCAGTTGTTTTGTCACTAAATAGAATTATGAAAAACTGCATTAGACTTTGTATACTAGTAATAAAAACATTTTAATTAGAGTTATTGGTGTTACTTTTTATATAAAATGAATGTTGATTTCACTGGCAAAAAATTCTGCACACACAAAAAAGTGTATTAAGCATTAAAATACATTTGAAGATGTTTGTTTACTCGGGCGTGCCCTTCTGTTCAAGGAAGAACTTAGGCATAAATTTAGGACAGACAAAAAAGGAGGATGCTGGAGAAAACCTGCAAATGAAGCCGACAAACTAAAACACGTGAAAACGAACATTTAATCTTGCACAAAACATTAAACCATCCACAAATCATCAAACATTAATTTGTTGCAGGGCCGTTCCAACTGTCAGATCGTGATCACAATCCTAATTATGAGTGTGACCTCTGTCAAGCTTTGCCTTAGCAACCATGTTTACATAATATGTACAGACATATGGCAGACCAACCTTTACCACATACTGTTCTTGCTGAAACAACTTTGCCCTTTGTCTTTGCTGAAAAGACAAATGTTTGGGCCTGAAATGCAGCGACAAATACAACGGAATGTCCGACAGTGATGGCCACATGATGGATTCATCAATGAAGCCCGACTGCCTACCTTGGTGCGAGACTGCACTGGCTCCTTGCACATGAGGCACTTCTTAACGCGGGGCGAGCACAGGGAACAGGTTGCGATGTGTCCGCATGGCCCAAACAACGTGTCTCGCTTCATGTCGGAGCAGACCATGCACTCCTCCAGCGACTCCGGGTCGTCCTGCATCACTGGGATGTTTGTCAAGGCCAGGGAGTTGCTGCAACGAGAAGAGAGGGGTAAATAGAGAATAGAGAGGAAGAGAGGGAAGTTCGAAATCTCCAGATTTTACGGGACATTTGCCATATTTAGCACAAAAAATTAATAACACTACAAAAACTTCTATCGCACCAAAATCTTCTAAAACCAAAGAAATTATTAAAAACTCCCGATTTAAAATGAAATCTCCCGCTTTTCTGTAAAATTGGGAAAACAATTTTCTTTTGTGCTATCAACACCAGTGCCCTTTTGCGATTAAATCAAATTACCCCACATTGGAGGTTTTTTGTATATTCCGGCAACTGAAAAATTGTCACACACAGATATGGCTCAACCAGTTTTACCCCCAATTTTTTTTACTGCAATCTCCCATATTTCATTAGGAACAAATCAGGAGTTATCCCTATTTTCTGGAACCTCTTGGGACTGCTGTAGATCTTGTGGGACGGCCAGCAATGAGACCTCATATTGACGGCGTGAACTTACGTGTGTTTCTCCTTGTGACACTTGGTGAGTGCCTTGCACAGGTTGGGGTCTGGACACAGGTCAAGCGGAGACTGACCCTTCTTGTTCTTGATAGTCAGGTCGGCTCCGTTGGCAGCAAGGAAACATGCGATGGATGCGCTCGACTTCTTATCAGCCCCAGGCGTTCCCAGCCCCATGAGCAGCTGCAATCATCCACGTCATTCATGCAAGATATGGCATTGATTGTATTCCAACATGTTTTACAATATCCTGCAAAGAACAATATCTACAACTGTTTCAAAATTGCTTTAAGGTACTAGTGTAATTGTTTTATCGTAAAATCAGTGAGGCTTGGTAGCGGTTGGCACATCCGTTTACTTGACAGAGTTCTGCGTTCGAGACCCGGACCGGGCATGGGTGTATTTGTATGGGTGTATTTGGTGTAAAAACCTGGCTCTCAACATTGGAGACTGTGTATCTCTCATGACTCAGATGTCTGAACTCATTTAATAGCGGATGTAAAATAACCATTGAGGATGACATGCACCCTAGCTGTGACCCCCTCAAAGCCAGCATATAAAGGTCGGCTTGGCGATAATGTTCTGAAAAAAGCTGGCTAGTTGAATGAGACCTCAAAACATCATACAACTGTAGTAACCATAACATACAAACTAGTCAGTTAACAGAATATGGCCGAATGCCGGAAACAACTAGAACTTTTATATAGCATAAAGTATATCTATCTTTAACATTTTGACTGCCCAAATGAACCACATTAACCCATTGGGCCCCAGGATTTTATCAAAACATGCTCCCTTGTTACCAGGATTTCTGGCAAATTTTGAGCGATTTTACCTCGTGTTAAAAAAATTTGTAGAAAAACTATTTAATATTGACAATTACAAGTTATATTTTGAAGAGTAGTAATTTCTCCACATGCATGTATACATAGAAATAGGATATATTTATAAAATGTTGACATTTGATCACAATTTGCAAAGACAAAATAGTAAGTTTGTTAAAACTTTGAAAGTTATTCTACCTGGCGACTGACATTTGACAATGATCCCATGCTATAACCCTATGCAACCTAGTGAAGAACATATAGCTATATGTGTTAGCTTTGCACCACTGAAAAACTTCTCAAATTCTGACGGTTATTTTTCAGGTTATACCATATTTTATCATGAAAAAATATAGAAATAAATATTGAGATAGCGTGAATAAAACCGAAGAAAATAAAGATTTCCGAAAGGGCAACACATGCACGCAATGAGCTGTTGTTGTTGCAAAATGTATCCGCTAGGGTGTGGCAAAATTTTGTAGTGTTTAGTTCAGTAGTTATTCGCCAGGATTTTTTTAATAGAGGGTCCTGTATGTGGCCGGTGGCGGCTGTTCCAGGACTGCACAGAATGGCCGGCCACGGCCGTTGTGGGGTCTACTGGGTTAAACAAATATAATTTGACCACACTATGCTTTTGAATATCGACATTGCCGTTGAACGTACATGCAATGAAAACATGATATTCAAGTTGAAACATTAAAATTAAACAGATAACGGTCAAATTATATTTTTAAGCGTGGTTCATTCAAACACATTCCGGTAGTCAAGATGCTAGAACAGATATACTTTATACAATATAACATGATTTCAAAATAAAAACTATCAAACTTTGTATGTTTAATAAATATCTAAAAATAACCGCTTTACTATAGTGTGAACTGGGGCAGTAAGAATGGGGTGAAATTGCCCTGACTTCAAAGGGCAACAAGAGATATTAACCCTCTGCCTTCCACTACTGCCCACCTTGCCGACATCCTGCATGTCTTGGAGCTGTCGCAGCTGTGACAACGTGTAGTGACGCAGTGCTTCATGTAGTGGCGTGTCACCGTCTTTGTCAGGGATGTTGAGGTTGCATGACTCTCTCACCAGCAACTGTTAACAGACAGAAACAAACAACCAGTGTGAACGCCTTGTATAGTATTAAACATTATCATAGACAAGTGAGCACAAAGGCTGAAGAATTGCAACAAAGTCTTTAACGCTGTCTCCACATCCACAACTCATTTAGCTAATCATTAGATCAGGTAATTAGTGAAAGTTTGAACTGCCTTATGCCATAGTTATATAGAGGCTGGTTACACAGTGATTTCACCCTTTTTTGGCAAATTTGTCTGAAGATTTCATAAAAACTTAATAACATATTTGCCCAAACAAGCTAGCATGTTATAAGTAGTCGATACTGGAAAGGTTCAATTTGTCTTAATAATAATAGTCTAAAATGAGACAAGTGAAACATCTAACTGTAGAGCCAGCTTTAAAATAGTTGGCGTTTTTATTTTCTTGGCATGGGTTCCTGCCTAATCTATCTTGTATGAAAGTAACTAAGTTAGTTTTGTATAAAGAGGAAACTGTCACTATTGTATATTCTACTAGGTAATATATTGTAGGTGTTATATTGTACATGATTTCTTGAAGCATTGCTACCAATTTCACAAACACGTGGTGGCTCAACTGTTGCCCATCTCTATCTCATTGCTACACTTCATAAGGAGAGAAATTTATGGTTAAGTAAACGTGTTTGATATCACTACAAAGTACAATAATATTGTTTGTTGCACTGTCCAATTGACTATGTAATGTAACCAGTGATACGATGTGATTGTCTATTCTCATGAAAATAAAATATGTTACAACAATGTAAACAATACTTGTTCACATGAAACAGTGTGTCAATAAACAATAAATATTTGGCTCATAAAACATTGTATCGATAAACAATATATATTTGGCACATGAAATCATATCAACAAACAACATATATTTTGTGTATTTCTGAGTTGATGAACAGAAGTGGCCTTTCGAATGATGCAATAAGTCATGTTGCCCAGACATTAGCCAGATGGCAGCACTGTCCTACCCGCACTATCTGCGTGTGTTGTCTCTCGACTGCCAGATGCAGTGCAGTCTGTAGATTGGCGTTCTGTATGTCCATGTTGGCTTTGCCCTGAAATCACATTGATACAGGCAGTCAGTGAAGCTATCACTGTTGGTCACAAGGTGGCAGCACTACTCCAAATCATAACCCTCTTCCTACCAGAACTAGAGTGAAAGCAAACTGAATTAACATGGAATCAGGTTTCTGAGCTAGTTATGTTCTAATACACCTCTCCATGGCTGATGTTGATATTAAGATATAAATAAAGTGTAGAAATGAAAGTAAACTTGGCTGTAATTTGCCAGACAATTTCACATAACTCCTCTGGCACCATTTCACCAATAGGCTGAACTAGGACATTAATGAAGGTATTAATGAAGATATTATGGCGGAAGGAAGAAAATGTCTTAACCAAGTTATTACATTACACAAACAACTTGTCCACTGTTTTTCAAATGCAGATAACAAAGGTGCATTCACAAACAAATCTAAGAGCTTTCAACCATATGTAGAAACTGCCAAAATAAATGCATGATATGCCCACACCAAAGGAACCACGGGCAATGTCTTATTATGAGAACACTACATTTTACTATGTGCCAAACTGGTAAAATTTTAAGCCTGGATCCGCTCCTGCATTAAGGTCACAGTGCAACTGAACTAGTTCAAAACTAGCCAACATTTGTCCACAGGTGTCGCCACTGACCTGTCGCACAAGCAGTTCAGCCACCTCGACATGGTTGTTGAGCGCGGACAGATGCAGTGATGTATACCCATCATCCTTCTTCTCATCAGCGACCCACGGACGCGGCAGTTTACTCAGCAGTATCCGCATCGCACTGGACAACACAAGGGTCAGAGGTCAAATAACCACACACTCACAGCATGTTGCTAACCTTTCACTTAAAAGACACGTTGTTGAAATTCCAGATATCCGTATATTAATACCAACCATAGATGATATGACTATCCAGTCGCATAAAGTTAATTAAACATTTATACATAACTTTAAAAAACAAGCAAACTAGATTATTCAAAAGTAATAATCAAATTAAAAGAGAAAACTGTTTTAATAGTTAACATGAACCTATATTTAATGACAACACATCCTAAAACTGATTTGCAACATGTTTTTATCATCACCTCTCCTTCAAATACACACATACCAACATCAACATACCAACATCAACATAAACATTGCTTCCCCAAAATTCAGAATCACAGGTTTTTCAGTGCAGCTCATACCATTACATTATGATAAATTGCAAATATACACCATTCCAGCCTTGAAACAATGTACAAGATATTAATACAGTCAGAACAATGTTCCAGCCTATACACTGCAAGAATAATGTCATGTTAGGCTGAAAGAAAACTTCATATGTTCATGAATTATTCACATTCACATCACAAACAGAATCTGATAGATGAGTATGTATTAATTTAAGAGCAGCGGCGGCGGCAGCGGCGACAGCGGCAGCAGCAGCACACTAGGAAATAAAACAGCTCTTACTTTACACTGTCATACAAGCAACAGAATGTCAATGAACAATTATCTTATACCTTCACACGAAAAAATCTGCTTTAATTAAATGAACACTTTTTTTACATTTTCATGCTAGCAAAATCAATTAAATGTCAACTGTACTAATTAGAAGTTATGACAACTTTAATAAGAAACATTTATTGCAATTCTACATCTTTTATGACATGACAAACACACATGCACAGTCTGTCTGCTAGGACATCAGCATCAGCAATACAAGATGATACACCCCGTGGCACAACATAATGGATCATCAGTGACCATTCCTTGTACAAACTGTACACAAACTATACATAGTATGAGTGGTCATAATTTCTCCTGTTTCCTGTTCAAAACAACCATGTCATCAGTGGACATCTGACCACTAGCTGCCCACTGTGCTAGTGGTCACAATCTCACTCTAATCTCACTCAAAACAAACATCCTGCCATGGAGATTTTGATCACTGGGTGTGCAATCTACCTTGTTGCCAGCTGAAACAGTATGTGGCAAACGTATTTAAACAAACAAACTTTAACAGATACACATATTTTCATTACTGATCTAAATAATTAATTAGTATACTAGAGGAACTGCATCAAGAAATTTTATATCATCATCTTGATGGCAACAATGTGTTATTTCACTACTAAAATTTACAAAAGTATGGTTGCTGGTATTAAAGACAAAAACATAGATAAAGCTCTCTCTGTTAGTGTAACACATAGCAGTATGATAGTACATTTATGGATATGGACAGGATATTTAGTTGTATTCATTACTTAATAAGTACATTTGCAATATTTCATAGAGTAACTTACTGTTACCAAATCAAATACTGCAAATGCAATATATTTCTAGAAATATCAAGGCCAAGTTATACTTTGGATATTTATTTTAAACTTCTATTTGCTGTTCAATGGTAACAGTAACATTATCATGGTTTAAGAGTGCCTCATAGATAGTGCCAGTGGTGATGGATGGAACAGATAATCCAAAGAATGAGCGTTTCAACAACCATCAGTTGTCTTCATTGGGGAATGAATGCTGGGACATTCAGTTTGTTTTCTGCTCACCTGATGGTGGGGCAAGCAGGCTGTCCCATGGTGGGGCAAGCAGGCTGTCCCATGGTGGGACAAGCAGGCTGTCCCATGGTGGGGCAAGCAGGCTGTCCCATACATGGCTTTGTCCAGGTTCACAACAGGCATTGTCTTCCTTATCCAGGCCTCCTTTATCCTTCTAGCCCTTCTGTTGCCTTCAGTAGCTGTCACCTACAGTATAACCAACTGGGAGGCAGCCAAGGAGATCAATAGGGAACAACAGACTGAAGCAGCGTCATCTGTACACTTCATCCAACCTGTGCCTCAGGAGTAGCGACTCTGGGAGATGCCTCCACACATCTAGGCTGTCCAAGTCGTCTTGGTGGACGATCAAGGCAATCATCTGTGACAGCAGAAGGCAGACTGCAGTTAGGCCGACAACTCTAATAATAATCCAAATCACAACATAGTAGTTATCAGCACCACCATAAATGTATATCTTTGCATTTATCCTAATTTCTTGCTAGAACCAACCATAAATGTATATCTTTACATTAATCATCATTTCATGCTAGAATCAACCACAAATGTATATCTTTACATTTATCATAATTTCTTGCTAGAACCAACCACACATGCAGAAATTATCAATGCTGCCAACTAGACTAAACAAACCAACGCCCTCACTCAACACTAACAATACAAATCAACATTACCTTATATTCCTGTCAGAAACAACCATTCATGTAGAATGAAAGCTGGTTATGTGTTTTCCCAACCACAGAACACAGATCCCAGCCCTGACCTTGAGCACTTACAATACAAACCACCATTACTTTATAGTTCACATCCTACCACAAGATGGCATCACAGCTCCACATCAGCCACACACTCTTCATCTTCAGACTTCATTCTTGACCACATTTAGAAGCCCCTACATCAATAACACAAACACCTTTGTTGAGCAATGTTGTTTTCCCTATGTTATATGGGCTGTCAGACCTGACAGGAGGGAATCACCCTGATTTTGTCCACACCTGGTCAGAGCCTGGCCCTTCTAGTCTACACAGTGCCCAGCAGTACACACCTCCACACCCCCCCCCAAGCAGCCATCCACTACACAGTTCCTGCAGGGCTGTATAATCTACAAATATGGTGCCCAGTCTCAATCAACAACTGAATTCTTGATATCCACAACTGGACTACCCATGCCCAGAATAGAATTCTTCATTTCAAAAATGCATGGAATATTTCTGTTTCACTGACAAAGCTTCCATTCCCACAGTTCTGCACATCATGAATTATGGATTTAAGACTTGAAATGTTTAGAGAGAATCCCAACTGATTTTAAATGAGGTACATGCTTTGGCAAAGTGTAACTACTACATAATGAAATTACTATTTATTTATTACAAGTGTAATTGCAAATTTTCATACCAGAAAATATTTTTTGGCAAAATGGAAATGTTTGTAATTTTTGCAAGCTGACTGCACAAATTCATCATAAAAGATACAGTAATGTTGATCTATTCCACAAAATATAGCAAATATACGGTGTAACACATCATATTTAAAGAAATGAACTCTTCGTCTAAACAAGCATGCAAACCTTTTAAAGATGTTCATTATATATAGTTGATACCCAGTATTGGATTTTCCATAACAAACTTTACAATGACAGTAATTCAGTTGGCCACATATTATATGTGGCAACTGCATAGTTTGTGCAATTTAACTTTGATAGGGGGATTATTGGGAATACATCATGGGAATGCATCATTTGAATACGTCAAGTTTTAATCAGGAAATGCAGCAGTATATTTTAAATGGTGCAGTCATTTTAAACATGCCACATAGTAAAATATTTCATTATATTCAAGACATAAATATTATTATATTCGACATAGAAATGTCATAACAAATATTTTCATTATTAAATTAATAATGTAAATTTATTAATTTCGTAGAACATGTTAAACCAGTCGACTGTCTGTAAACCATCGGCTGGACCTGTGTCTGACTTCCTATCTTTGTGTCTATAACAGTATTTGTGTAGATCTGCTATAATGCTTCTGGTTAATGCTTTTATATCAACCAGCCTTGAGCGGGATGTAACGGAGGAAGGAAAACAACGAGTTTTGTTGAAACAATGAATCTTCAATTCTTGTTTCAGTGTCTCTATCAAGAGAAGGTAAGCTTTGGTCAAAGGTCAGGAAATGTAATTCCACATTATGATGTGTGTCTGGATTGTGGGGGTTTTATCCAGAGGTTGTTTTGTCCAAGAAGGCTTTTGTCATGGGGGCTTTGTCTGGTAGGACTTTTGTCCTAGATTAGTTAGGATGGCATTCTATATAACTGATGACAGGGAATAGGAAATAAAGTCACTGATGGGGTAGAAAAGTCACAGGAAATAAAGTCACAGAGTATATAATGTCATGGACATTAATTTGAGGTTTCCTGCAGGACTTCAACATTTCTCCAGATTGACAACAAGCAGCTGAATGCTACATGTTTGAAACAACAACAAAATCTGCTTAACAACAAATTCACTCATTACACACACAAATATATATATATATATATATATATATATATATATATATATATATATATATATATATATATATATATATATATACACACACACATACATACACATATATATATATATATATGTATATCTGTATATATATATATATATATATATAATACATACATACATACATACATACATACATACATACATACATACATACATACATACATACATACATACATACATACATACATACATACATACATACATACATACATACATACATACATACATACATACATACATACATACATACATACATACATACATGAAAGAACCAAATATCACTACTAAAGTTTTGTCAATGGCCTTAATTAAAACTTCCTATTCTGTAATGTGCTCTATTTATGGGAATTAAGTGAGGAATGAGTTTTATTGAGCCCATGTTGCTGCTACCCCTGATCTGGAGCAGCAGGGTTCTCTGTAGGATTTCCAGCTGGAATGATGTATATCTGCTGCAATTAGAGATGCATCTCTCTGGTCAGTCTGTCAGACTACACAGATGTCCCCCAGCTGTACCCCACTGGTCCTGCAGCCTTTTATGGAGCCATCCCTGGTCACTGGGGCTATCTACAGTGATAGCTCCTACAGTTCAAGGCAATCAGGAATTGGGGTAATGTCATAACTTCCAAATGTCTATAATATTATTACTATTAGAGGAAACGTATCAAAGAAAATGTTTTAATAATGAGTTTATTTTATTTGCAACCATTGAGGAGGTTGAATATTAAACATAAATACACATTAAAAATATATAACATTAAACACAATAAAATAATACAGCAGTACATCGCATTAAAACAGGCCTGGACCTGATGAGTGATATATTAAACCGAGAAGCGTGGGCACAATTTAAAAAGACAATACAATTTTAATATAAAATTATCACTACCACTCAGTTATTTACAAGTAAAACGCACATAAAAAATATGACAAATCTGTATACTGGTAGTAACCTTTTTAAAACCTTTAATTAATAAGAGTTGTGTCACTTGTTATATTGGTTTATTTTGTTGCAGAGCCATAAATCATTCTTCAGTAAAATATGAAACCTTTTACTAACTAGTTCTATCATTTTAATATCGTCAAACCATTTAGCAAAACTTTTCATAGCTCCAGCAGCAAAAATAAATAGCCCAAGTACACAAAGAATTATAATTAATGTACTTCCTGGGTTGCACAATGCAAAGACTAATTATGGAAATTCATGGTTATCCTATTTCAAAGTGCAGCAGTTAAACAGGTCCTGATGTGGGCAGAATCAATAACACAGCAGGCAGTGGTAATTCCAGCTTTAATTGTCCTTCTCTTCCTGTCCATTTCTCAAATGGAATTGTTCATGCTCCATTTCATTGGCCACGGAATTTATTACTTCACTGGGTGTTTAATTCCAGTAACAATGTTAGAAACACAAAGTCCATAGCCTGACTGGTATAGCCTGGTCTAACACTTAAGAAGAATTAAACAGCCAGAATAACCAGAAAATGCCAGTCCAAATGCAGTGCCAGTAACTTATCCCAAACAAATTAAAAATAGTTTCAGTTTCTGCTAACCAGCCTAGAAAAGAAAATGGCATCTCTCAGACAGAAAACTAAAAACATAGGACTGTAACCGAGCAAATGTGTATCCTTCAATGAACTTGTGTTAGAAGTAATTTTTTAGCTGCTTACACTAGGCTAACTTTTCTGGAGGATCAGTGCCATCTGACCAGATAATGTGGGTGGTCTAATATTTGATTTGTGCCTTTGCCTTTGTAACAAACTGGCATATTTTGGCACAATCTTAGCAAATAAATTTTCTTTAATTCATTGATTGATTTATTTAATACAAAAATGTGACTTGTACATACTGTGATACCTCAAGTGTGTGTACAATAGTATATTTAAAAAAGGATGACACAAGAAAATAGCCCTTTTGAAAATTTTTGTAAAACCCAAGTTCAGATATTTCTGTGAGTGTTACATGCTTACAGTTTTTATACTAAATTTCATTTGTAGAATCGCTGGATGCCACAACATTTAGCCAATCAATGGTCATGTTACTTAAATGTAAACCAATATGGCGGTGCCTATGATTTAGCTGGGTGTAGGACATTCCTCCTCGATCCTCCCCCAGACGTTCCCTCTACTAAAGTGAATAGGTGGACATCTCCCCCTTTATGGTTTAAGTAATAAATGACCAGTTGAATTTCAATTAACTTTTATTGCAATTCTGTAGATAGATACTGTTCAACATTCATTAAGCATATACTTCTTTGTTGAACAAAATGAATATATATATATATATATATATATTTACATTTATTAATTTGTAAATAAATAATTTTTAATAATAAAATAAAAACAAATATTTCCTTTAGTGTGTACATATTTACACTTACATTTATTAATTAGTAAAGAAATATATAATTACTAAAGAATTCTATAGCACACACAGTGACATTTGGCCACTATGGATCAGAATGTAAGACACATATGATGCTGTGATTTCAGTACTATAATATAATTATTACATTTAATATTGTAAAATGTACGTTTGTTGATTTCGAGTCTGAACAAAAATATTTCTTAATAAAAAGAGAGGGGGAAAATCTACCTATTTATTTTAGTGGGGGGACATCAGGGGTAGTATGACTGAAAACTTGAGTAACAGAGATGACAAATGACAAACGGAGGAAGAAGAGGGAATATTTGTAATTGTAGGCAAAGATAGAATGCAATAGATTCCTTGGTTACCGTGATATTGAGTGCCCTCCTTGCTTCAAGCGATATCTAGTTCCCCCTGGTTACAATAATATCAAGAGTCCTCAGTTAGAGTGATATGGAGTGCCTTCCTTTATTACTGTGATATTGAGTGTCCTCAGTTAGAGTGATATGGAGTGCCTTCCTTTGTTACCGTGATATCGAGTTCCCTCCCTGCTTACAGCAATATTGAACACCCTTTTCGGTTACAGTGATATGGGGTGCCCTCCCTCCTCTGTTAGTGATATCGGGTGACCTCCTCAGTTACAGTGATATCGGGTGCCCTCCTCAGTTACAGTGATATTGGGTGCCCTCCTCGGTTACTATGATATCGGGTGCCCTCCTCGGTTACAGTGATATCGGGTGCCCTCCTCAGTGATATTGAGTGCCTTCTTCAGTTACATATCAACTGGCATATTCTGAGACATTTGTTGTTCTCACCTGACATTTCAGGATTATTTTGTGGGGCATATACTGAACCCTGTCTAGTAAGTTACCTGTTACCTTTTCATCCAGGGGTCATAAAGGCTACAACCATTGTCATTGTTACTGGGTTGTCGCCATGGTCACTGGGATTATTCCAAGAGGGATCAACCTTATCCTCTGCTTGTTCCGGTTCTGGCATCTGGCCACTACATCACCTATTTTTTTCTTTATGGGTTTCTGCCAGACGTGTATAATCTTTATGACCCTGAACAGTCACAATTATTATAAGCCATAGCCTGATGGGAGCCAGAAAGCTGATGCTACTTGCAGATCCAGGTCAATGAAATAGGCACACTATCTCAACTTACCCTGGTTCAGCTAGCCAGGGCACAGGGAACTACCCCTTGGGTAAGGCATAGGATGCCCAAACCTGGAGGGTTATTTCCCAGTCTGACAGGAGGGTCAGGGCTAAGTATATACGGAAACATTGCAGCAGCTGTAGCTTCTGCCTGTTGGTGCCTGGAGATCGCCAGGGTATTAAAACATAGCCTTTATAATAGTATAGACAAAATTTGACATATTTATATATATATATATTTATATATGCATATATATATATATATATATATATATATATATATATATATGCTATCAAAGTTGGAAGGGAGGCTATTTTTATTATAGTACAAAAATTATAGGAGAAGAATTACTTTTCATGTTTGCTCTGAATTGAGTGGTTTAAAGAAAAGTTTTCAAGATAAATCGAGCCACTTCTCAGACTTTACTGGAAACATTAAATAATATTCCATGTGGATAAAACATATTTTATAATTATTTGATATCAGTGAAATTTCTACAAAGTGTCATCTTAATAATTTAGAGAAACATCTGCAAGAAAAAAACATAAAGGTATGCTAGAAGCACTGATAAAAATGAGTATTAAAAATGATTTCGGTTTCGTTATAGTTAATAATAATACAATCTCCCCAGATGTGTATGTTATGCATCAAATGGGAATTCCTTTGCAGAAAAATGGTAATTTTGAAGGAACTCAATGGCATGGTTTCCTTTTGTTGGTATATCCTTTGAGGCAGCAACCCACTGAACCTATATAAAGGTAAAAAAAAGCTAAAGGTAAGTTCTTATATATCGCAGTATCCAGTCCATAGAACCACTCAAAGTGCTTTACATCCCCCCCGGCAGATATGTTCATTCCAACACAAACTGAACTTCTATGGGAAGCACTCGGCCATGCCACAATGGGAAATGCCAAAAAATTAAGGATTTCCACAGAGACAAACAAATATGCCTTTCTAGTCCACATCATGAAAATATGACGATGATGTTAGCGTGGCATGCTTATGCCTGTCACTGACACCGAATTCAATTTGACAAGTTAGGAGGAAATTACTGATGGTGAATGACTCCAACGACCTTAGTAGCAGAAAAAAGTAACAGAAAGAAAGTATCGGGGGAAAAGTAGCAGAAAAATAGTGTTTCCAAATGGACATAAAGCAACAGGTTATTTTTATTATTATTACAGTTTTATGCATAAAAAAGTACTGTAATGTCACAACGTTGTGTGTTATGAAAGTCACCATGTTACACCATTATTGTACTGTGCAGCATACATACACTGATTGATCAATGTGATGCTGGCTTCACTGATCCAAAGTGCTTTGATGATTAAAACTATGAGGCAGCAGAATGGAAGAAAAAGTCAGGTATTTATTATATTGTATTGTAACAAGACAAAAAGGAATGGAAAGAAAGTACCACATTTTGCTAGGAAATGGCAATAATCCTTATAGAGTCCTATTCCTTATAATAGTCACAATCATGTTTTCATTAAAGTTCTTAGAATCAGTGATTTTTCCTATATAAAAGCATGAAAATGGTCACGTCATACCTTGTTGCTTCACAGCCTTCCTTCGGTAGTCAGGTTGTTGCTTGACGCTGCAGGAGGGACTTGGCATCCATCTGGAACATAAGAAATAAAAGCACACTTACACCAGAGCACCACCGGCAGCAAGGCTTGCAGCGCTAAGCCTTCTTCGTCTTCATCAGATACATCTCTAATGTTTAATCATGACATATTTACACACTGACAAGAGGACGATAATATAGAAGAAAGCTGGACATATTTCCACCTGAATGGTCAGTCAGGTTCTAGACAGAAGACAGTGCACAAGAAGGAAGACAGATGAAGCATCAGAGACTGATGGCTGTTGTTCCTCAGCCCCTGCTGGAGATGTACATGAAGCAGCCTCCACATCCACTTGATGAGAGATTGATGTCCAGCTGGAGAGAAGCCAGAAGATGTATAGAGACTGAGACTTGAGATGACAGCCATAAACATATGGCATACTGGGGATGTGCCAAGCACTGGGAACCAGAGGTAAAGATAGGACATCACACTACCCTAGGAACCAAGTATACAAAAGTCATTAGTTCATTAAGTGTACCAGTAGAAATTACTGTTTTATTAACTGTGTCAGATCTTTACGCAAAATGTTGGTGTAATTTCTGTGTACCGATCATAGAGTTGTACCAATCCAACTGTTTATGACTGGAACTGTTATATCAACTAGAAACCACTGTGTAACCCTTTTGTTTTGGTGCACTGCTGAGCTTGGGTTTCTGAAGGATTTTAATGAAATAGAAGTGTTTTATTATATTGTATTGTATTACCAATAATCTAATTAGCTGCACACCCGATGACATTTGACAAGTTGCCCTGACATTTAAAGTATATAATGCCCAATCTTGCACTAGAAATGTCAAGAGGATCATAGCGTGTTTTGACTGAAAGCCTGGTCTATTTAATAAATAAAGTGTTTGCCAACATCAAAACCACATAAAAATGTTGTGGTACAAATACATTCCACACATACTAGCATCATGGGCAACGCTTTGAGATGAGAACATTACTTACGTTATTTATTTTTAAATCAAAACTAATTCTGTGGCAAAACAAACATCACTAAATAATATGGGATTGGGGCAGTGTGAGATGGTTTGCCGGTCAGATAAACAAGTTGACTAAGACCATACAACACACAGCATGCGGAACATAAACAACACAAAATCAACACTTTTTCCAAAACAAATACAACTGTTTGCATGAGAATAATCAACAGCGTACTATACAAACACAGCTATGTTTCAAAGGACATTCGCATGTGTATACTGACAGGACGGAGAAGGTAAGGAAGGCTATTTATTTTAGATTTAAATACTTCCATAAAATCTTAAGATATTTTACAACGTCCAACGGATACACTGTATGATACAAATTTGACATTACTTTTCATCAGTTGTAAGCATGTAAATTTATCATTGTTACATTTTTTATTATTTTTTCAAACAATTCTTATATTGGTGCGAATGCTCATTGAGTTGAGAAAATTATTTAATATAGAAGGACAGCGGTCCAAGAGTTGCCGAAAAATAGAAGTGAATAAATTTAAGGACTTTGAAACTTTAATAGCTGTGTTCAAAAGAAAATCTATATTATATTAAATTTAGCATCTTCATAACATTACATCTTGCATCTTGATACAAAGGCACTGGGTGTATGGTTAAACTAATCTGCAGAATTCCACAGTGGTCTCACTATGGGAAAATTACCCAAGACACAAACGTAACATCATGAGAAGACTAAACTGCCCGTATTTCTGGGCTGCACTGGACAACTCTGGTTGCTATCTCCCTGAGTGAACAGCTCATTGAGAGAGACTCTTCCTGGTTGCTGGTGCCAAGGAATATTGGTGGGATCTAGCTAGAAGCAGTTAGTGGGTTATTTTTACAGGTCTGGAAGTGGGCTGGACTAGGACTGGGAGCTGGGCTGGCTGGATGGGAGGCCTGTGTGTAGTGGCTGGCTATATATGGTCAGACCACAAGCTCTCCCTCCCTCCTGCCCTCCCTCCTTCTGCCTGCCTGTGTAACTAGAGCGCCACTGGTTGCTCATATGGTATGTGCAGTATGCTCCTGGCTGAAGCTGCTATAAAAAGCCATTCTTCATTATCCTGCTCATCCCTATCATTGGCTTCCTCTCACTTCATCCTAGGAGCTTCCCCTGTCCACCCCCTGCTTCTCCCTCCATCCCTGTACCCTGGACACCCTGGTCGCTATATATACCCATGAGAGATGGGGCATTCTGCCTGTAGCCCTCCAGCCAGGAGTGATTGTGTCTGTGACAGTAACAGTCAGTCACAAGTTGGCTGCTCAAGTGGTCATGTCTTGGACAACTACAGATGCCAAGAGAACATCTCCAAGAGCCACACACCTCACAGGTACGTGTCTCTACTAACTACGCTGTCATCACTGTCAACAGTGCTCAACTGTCCTTGGATTATATATAGATTATGCAATGCTTATCTAGAAATTATCCAGCTGTAAACTGATGAATCTGAAATTAGTTTTTTCATGGATATTGTTATTACATTAATCTGTTTGTCTATTTCTATCCCTAGTCAACATATTTTACAATTATTGTCTGACAGGTCAACTTGTTATATGGATTATTTCAAATAATATGTTGTTATACATAATCTCATATGGATCATAATTATTCCACTAGAGATTATCATTTTACACACATGTTGTTACACACCCGTCATACATTTAACACAGCCCTTCTGATCAACATTATGTATGTGTAATTAGAATGAGTCTAAACCTTCAGTCATTATGCTGATGAAAAAAAATTTCTCGTCCTACTAACATGATGTCTTGCCGCTGAAATTTTTTCCAATTGCAATTCTGCCCCTCGCAATGTTGTCCCACATTCTGTCTGCCAAATATTCAGTACATATGACAGTTTAATAATCTTGGACAAAGTACTATATATTTACAACTTGAGCAGTTCATATGAGGGTGGCCGACCACAACTGAACACATGAAGCTCATAGCTTAGAGGCAGAACTGAAGGCTGTGTAACAACACCAATAAGTATGGAGTTTATGGACTCTCTGGAGAAAACCAAGCAACATGAACAATGCCTACAAATGCGTTAATAATTCAATACCATTCATCTCGGAGCTATGCTTTGGGAACACATTTGAAATGCACCCAATCCACAGAAGCTGGCCCCACTAAAAATGACCCTATGTATAGACTGAAGAAACATATCACAGAACTACCAATGAATGGATGCCATATGGGCACATACAAACAGTGGGATCTGCATATTGTTTCACCCATAGAAAGGTTCTTTGTGTTATCTAGGCACTTGGTCACTGTCTCAGTTTTAGGTTACTACTTTAGTTTACAATGAAACTATTTGTTTTCTCATAAGTATAATTGACTCTTGGACTATAGACCCACTTTCTAGGTTAATCCGATATCTTGCCACATGCCACAATCAAGGTGTGGGACAGATCTTGTTTGCATCCATACCAGGACCATTAATTTTACAGAAACCAATTCTGTTGACAACAATTTTTTTTTATTACAGTAACATGTACTGATGTTACAGCAACATAATGTATAATATAAAGTTACTTTTCCGCATTTGTGTTTTCATCACATATGATCATTTCATTTACTGTCGCATCCTGTCACTTTTACCACACCCGTTTCAATTCTATCTCAACCTGCTGCCACGATGAGCAGACTTTTCTTGGATGTTTCCCCTACAAAGCTGCCTGGTCTGCCAGGAACTGATCTGTTGTTTTCCACTGCCATTTTTGGCAACTGGTCAAATTCCAGGAAGTTTCGATTTTTTTAGAATCTAGAAATGGGGCCACCTTGTGAGAGAATTCCAGCAGCAGCTATTCTGGGAGTGGTTGCCATCTACTGCAGTTGTGCAAGTGCACTTTACCAGTGTTCTTCCTGACATTGCTGCTGACTGGATAGTTTTCAAGGGGTACCCGTTTTTAAAGTTCTTCCAACTATGTAAGGAGTGAAATCGTAGTCAATGTTCATTCAATAACCCCCCAGAACTGCTCTAACACTGGCCAGCAATCCAGACAAACGAAATGGCAACAAGTGACAACTGTTGTCAAAGCGACAACAAAAACTTTCTGACTAATGTATGGTCAAACTAAAATGGCGATGATACCAAAATAACCCAGATTTAGGTATTGGACTATGTGTTAGAGAGATTAGGACAGGATACGACTTTAGTTTTATGATATTTTTTAGTTAGGTTATTGGACTTTCAAATGAGAGAACCTGGGTTTGAATTCTCTTGCTGCCGTTTATAAGCTTGGGTAATTTTGTTCACTCCACATTCCCTCAGTTCACTCAGCTGTATAAATGAGTACCTGGCAATAGATATAATTATGTGAAAGAATAGTCTTCATGCAGTAATTGTAGCATGGCTGAATGCTTCCCAGAGATGTTGATGTGGTGTTAGAAAGAACAGGTCTGTCAGGGGGTGGAGTGTAAAGAGTTCCTATTGACTGGATGTCATGCTATATAAGATTGTACCTTTACCTTTCTTAAACACTAAATGATATACTAACAACTAATTAATGTTTTTGCTGGTCCACTAAACTAATTAATAGTTTGTACCTTTTTGAGATTCTCCCCCAGACATGGAGCACATTAGTGTAATCTATGATGACCCTTGTGTTGGCTGGTCTCACTCTACTTTCTAGCCAGTTGCCTCAATGATACCATTGTGACTAGAGCTGATGGGAACTCTCATCCTTATACCCATAAAAAATCTCCTGCCAGACACTACCCCACCCTGTGTACCCCAGACAGGGTGTCAGTCTGCAGTGGTACCACATGTGCCCAGTGGGGGTGGGATGTCAGCTGCTTCAAAGTTATCACAGTGGCTTTGACATGAGTTGTCTGCTCAGGGGTGTTTGATGAACAGAGTCAGGGGGGCAATGTTGTTTCAAAGTTTTCAAAGACTTCATTCGCCCTCTGTCTCTCCCTCCCTCCTTCCCTCCCCTCGTGCCCTATGACTGGGGTTGTAAGCTTGTAATACCAAATGTAGTGTTGGCTAACAACAGAAGGGTACTGAATGTTAATTTGTTTCAGAGAAATTCAGACAAAACATCACAGGATATTCACATACAAAATATCAATGGATATTATGACAAGGGTCAAAATAAATAATATTTAATATATTAAATAAATGACATAACAACAACTGTGTGTAAATAAAAGTTCAGTTGTAAAATTAAACAACAGTAACACCATAATGACATAAATTTTTAATAAAAAAAAACTGCACCATTCTGTCCCATTTTAAATGTCTTGCAAAACGTTCAAAAGCTTTTTGTCTGTGGACATGCCATCTTTGTGAGGGTACTGGACTCAACACAGGATGTTTGCACTGTGGTCTCTTGACAACAGGGATAACCACCAAGACAGCAAGATGAGATGGGAAGGTCCAAGCAGGGGACTTATCTCTCAACAAGATTAAGACTAACAGCCACAGACACTGAGCTATGTGGTTTTCTCTCCATGTGGTTGGGTTTAATCAGTGACCTATTTAGCCCTTACACTTGGGGGGTAGGAGTCAGGCAGAGACTGGCACCAAGCACTACAAACACCCACATCTCCAGGTCTGACCTGCTGTTTCTAGTGCCACACAAGCTTAGTTCCTCTGGCTAAGTCTCTGTGTTTTCATCCTGTTTCTACGAGCTCTTACATTCCATCAACTGCACCCTTCAGTAACACATTTTTAAGAATTAGTTAAACCCAAAGAATCCCTTAAATTATATGGAGACAATCTGATAGTAAAATGTTATTTTACAAAATATTATTAAAATATTCATATTCCAACCCTAAATATCTCAGACACTAAACAACTGAATTTTTACTTTCATGGAGGATTTCGGCTTTGGCATCCTTTAAAAAATATGTGATATGAAAATGTCATAAAATCACATTGTTTAAAAAATTTTACAGAATATAAATCAGATTACAATGTATATAATAAGATGTCCATCTTCCCACCCCTGTCCAGAACTTGCAAAGTATTCAAAAGTGTGTCACTTCACATTGTCACATTCAAAATGCCACACACTCACGTAGACGGTAATTCCATGTAGACATTTCTAATATCCATGACTTGTCTAAATGTCAGGCAGCCTGTAAATAGTGCATTGTTTAACCTATGTATAACTGATGACGCAGGATTGCAGAAATAACTACCAATGACTTCAAAAAGTTCCCATTATAGGCAGGTGTATCCAATATATAAAATTACTAGGTCACACTGGCTTTCATAGTTTGCATTTCACTATGTATATTAAATTTTTTCTAAATTATTATATAAATGTTAACATATTCACAAATTATTAAATAATAAAATTAAATTGTTACAAAACATTAGAAACATCCAACTAGGTGCTAAGAATAAATACATTTGTGGGAACAAACTGACAATATCAAAATAAAACGCAGACATTTTGAGTAAAAGCAAAACACACAGTTGTTTGAGTGACATTGATTGATCGGCTACTAACAATAACCAATAACTGTACAAACCACTTAACATGTCTGCCAACTGTAAAACTCATACAGTATTGAGTTATGTCTTCTTTTATGCAGTTTCACGTTAAAGTAACAGAAGCAAGAACACAGCTTTGAATATGTCAGTCACTGTGTCCCTGTCATTGTATCCCTGTCACTGTGTCCCTGTCACTGTGTCCCTGTCACTGTGTCCCTGTCATTGTATCCCTTCTCTGGAAAATTTTTCAAATACCAAGTACCAAATGAAATCATGCCATGCTGAACTTTTCCTCAACCAACAAGCTAAGATGAAACAGCAGTTACAATCAATATTATATCAAACAAATGAGAAAAAACACTCACAGATTAAGATTCACTTATGACACTTGAAAAGGCAAACAGCTAAGCAAATGCCACAGCAAATAGCTGATTATAATCTGCTGCAACATTTAATATTATCCCCAAATATGTTTCCCTCAATGCACACTGTATTTGTGTAGCTTAGCATTTCATGTCTGACTAGATCTAAAGCTTAATTACACCCACATGACCCCTATGCTTCAGTGAATAATTGCTGTGTATTTATCCACTCAGAAATGAAACTGGAGGCTACTATCAACATTTGGATCAACAAATACTCTGGCATCAGTGCCAATTACCCTCAATTTGTAGCCAGCACAACCCCTGATATATTAACCAATAGAGGGGAAAAAATTTTGATCATCATATTCTGAATGCAGCTTCTAAAATTAACTTTTCCATGAAAAAAATTACTATCTTCAGTCAAAACAGGGTTTTAGTAGTAACTTCAGATTATCTGAACTATTCCATTCAAGCATATCCCCTGGAAAACTTTTGCTTGGACATGCCTGGTTCTCAGACTGCCTACATAAATGGTAATCAAACACCAGGCTAGCAGAAGCATAGGAAGCAGCAGCCCTTCTAAAAATAAGGACCAGCCCAGAGAACCAATAGCACCACATCCCCACCCCATTAAACAGTTCCAGTTACGTGGGAAACTTCCAATCAGAAATCATTGCCACAGCTGCCCGCCCCTACAACGGCAGCCCATTTGGGGAGGAGGTGTGATAAGACATCTAGGAGTAGAGCCAGTTGGTAGTTGATGTCAGTGTGGCCACTATGTCAGGCGTCAAGGTCATATGAATGTCACTCCTTTTTGAACCAATATGGTGGCTGTGCACGGACGGCGCATATAACGCTGCCTCTCTCCGGATACTGGTGTCTGTCTTGGGTCGATGTTACCTGACTCC
The DNA here is from genome assembly GCA_033239005.1 of Lamellibrachia satsuma. Classification (NCBI taxonomy): domain Eukaryota; kingdom Metazoa; phylum Annelida; class Polychaeta; order Sabellida; family Siboglinidae; genus Lamellibrachia; species Lamellibrachia satsuma. The sequence goes on along the minus strand of BSQZ01000062.1, from coordinate 1,329,753 downwards.
GGAAAACTTGGTGCAAAGTCTATGATGTGGTCGGAAAGCGTAACTGTTGGATGAGGTGAGGCAGGGGACATTTCTACAAAGTGCTCTGTATATATGCGACTTCACAACTTCATCGACAGACAGTGACCCGGAGTAAGTCAGTCAGGTGTAAAGTCCGTTGCATGTATTACAAAAAAGTTGAAACATATCGGCCACTTTCAAAGGTTTTGCTACCGTTCGTGATGGCCAACCCACATAGTTTGGGAAACCGTCCAGCATTTCTGCCTGATTTAATCTGGGTGTATTTTTTCTGCCAGGATGATTCCAATTAGAGCAGGGATGTGTGGCTTGTATGCATGAATCAGCTAGTAACTGCCCAGCCTAGGCAGGATAGAACAAGTAGGCAGGAGACTATAAATGGATGGGCTTGGGTATCCAGTGTCAGCCAGCTGGGGAAGTCCTGGCTTCTCCATTCCAGATGCCACTGTGATAACTTCACCAGCCTCTGCAGCCAGCATTCAAGCCCCTACTCCCTCTTATCTACATACTCCCTCTTATCTGTTTCAGAGCTGGCTGGACCCCTTCATCACCCCCAGCTGTCACCCCACTGGATGATTGACAACCCCCTCTGCAGGTGGGAGGGAGGAGGGAGGCTGCACCCCCCAGCCATCTTCCCCCAGCCCTGGCTGACATCACAAAAAAGGATATCAATCCGGACAGGAAATGGCCTGATAATTAATGAACCTGGCCAATGACAGAGGAGTGTGGATGGGGTAGAATCTGGCTGTGTGCCATGTGCTGCACTCTTGCACATGGCCACCACAGCAGCACATGTATGGAGCTGCTGAACCCCTCTTGTGGACAACTGGAATTACGAACAACTACTGGACCAAGTAGTAGGAAGACAACTTGCACTAAGCACGTGGATCAACATGTATGTCTTGTCTTACTTATTCAGAACCAGAAAGTCACCACGTTGACTTTTAGACCAAGAGGAGACAACGACCATTGTGATTTTCTAGAGAGCAGAATGCCCATGAATGCCACATACTTGTTTATAGGCCATATTTGCATTTGACTGTATGGAATGTAAAGAAGTATGTAGTGATTGTGGGCAACTAACTACCAAAGCTGCACATGTACAGAGGAACAGCACACATCCTCAAGGTCAAAGGGCTGCTGCAGAAGACACTGGTAAATTATACATTCCTTGACCTACACTGGCAAGATGGCCGCCAGCCATGTGCTTCATACCTCTACAAGACCCTTGGAAACAAGGGAAACAGGTAACTAACTATACAGTGTATTCTCACACTTTCCCTACCTACACTCTATAACACTCTATTCTTTCAAGTGTCTCGTGAGCCTTTGAAATGTTACAGAAATCTTGAAAGTACAAGTGAAATGAAATAACTTAACTTTATTCAAACTTTATTCCACAACTTTGATCCTTTCAAGTGTCTAGTCAGCCATTGAAATTTAGCCAGAAATCTTTCAAATAGAAGCCAAAAAATACGTGTCTGTTCAGAATGTCTTCCGTGTGAAGTCAATGAGAACAACGTATTATTTATAACACACATCACTGAGTATGGCAGTGTCTTCTTTGAATGCAAGTAATGTTGTTTGTAGAAATGAAATACATAGTTGCAGTATTCATGTATCACTTGATGACGTTTCCCATTAAACATCATGAAAGGAAAATGGTTTCTTGTTACACAGGCATGTTGTTTGTTATACACATGTACTATTCCAGAAGAGATTTGTTGGTGCATATTTCCATCTCTATTTCAATGTCTGAGTGCCATGATTGATGCACAACATTAAATCACTGTCAATGTATATTACATTTTTGAAGATCAATAATTATTTAGTTGTGTGTGATACAATTTTTATGAAGTCAAACTTGCACCTTTGGTTCTCTACTGGAATAGCAAATATAGCACTTATGTATATATTAATATTCCCTTTGTCCAGCATTTCTACTCCCTGACAACTCAGGAACACCAATGACCACTAGTGGACTCTCTATATGAAACATGTCAGGACTTGACAAACTGTTCCATATATATCCCATGTTCCTTATATCCACAGGTACATGAAACAGTGCACACCAGAATGGGGATTTCATAGATGTTCCTTATAACATAAGTCCATATAGCGGAGAGGCTATTCTAAAATTCACTGATTTCTCCATAGATTTTAATGCAAACTTAGCCGATTGTCAGTCCCCACTCTTGTCCGTCCCAGTCTGTCTGTCGCTACAAGTATACATTACACTCTACTCCAAAATCATGATATGCGATCAGATAACATGGCAGTTGGCAGCTTTTCTAGCATGTGGAAACTTTCCTGGTTTATGCTGTGAGACCATCCACAAATGTTCAGACTACACATGGTTGCAAGAAACAGTAAAGTGGTGAATTAGTTAACTGATGCCAGGGTCAGTGAGTACACATAAATTGTGTGACCAGCAGCACAGCTACCCCAGTGACTGATAGGGCAGCTGGCTGCCTGGTGGGCGGCCATATTGGATCATCCAAGCTGGCTGTTCTGTCTGTTACAAACACTCCCTGAAGCAATAATAATCTAAGCAATATCAACATTGTACAAATTATATTGAAAGTCCTTATAAAGTAGATATATATTGTATATATTTGTTCACTGCAGATTATCTGCGCAATACTGAAGTGTCCGTACAAAGAAATTACATTGTATATTATTGCTATAGATTATTTGCACTATATTCAAGTGTTATTACAAAGATTTATATTGTCCCTATTTGGTCTAGATTATGTGAACTATACTGCCAATTTGTCACTGACAAAACATTTATCTAACATAGCTGTTAGATTTAATTATCATGTCTCCTTACAACTTTGACTGTTCCAATGATCAATTTATATGCGAAACAACCCATGTGAACTTTCAAACATCAATATATTATAGCAAACACTGAGGTCTGAAATACTGCCTTTCTTCTTGTACTGCAATACAGTATGTCTAATTGGCATATCCAGCTGAAGTAACTATACCTGACACAAATAAAGTCACTGACAGACACGCAGCAACTGTTTGAGTAAACTCACAGAACAAAACAGCAAACAAAAGTCCAACAACAATTAGCTTAACTGGACTGTTTTTTGCTTGAATTTTCAAAGCCGCATGTATCTTTTTGAAGCTAACCTTTGACCCGCAGACAAGCAATTGCTTGCAAGTGAAATGGAGCTGGGTGGGAAAAAAGTGGGGAGACAAGCACATTGGGACTGGGAGGATCTCTGAGTTTGAATGGGATGCCATGAGACAGCTGCCAGTGGGCTAGTGGGTCAGTCAGGCATCTCTTCATCAGCCTGTCACAAATGTGAGTGTCCAAAGGCATCTAGTAACACACTGTTGCTAACTACACCAACTTCTGTGCTTATATGTGCAAGTACTTATATGGCTAATGTCATAACCCTTCTGGTTCATGCCTATATATGGGCAAATGCAGTGCATGGCATCACCGGAGGGAACGACTTCCATATATGGAAGAGGGGTCAACAGAAAGCTGCTAATTAACACTGAAAGCTAATCCAGATGCCTGACTGAGCAAGAGGCAGGGCTTCACTGTAAAGACAGGGTGCACAGATCCAACTCAAGTCATTCTTCTTCCAATAATTGGCTACACCTTGCTGACTTGCTAACCTCTGGCATACAAGAAGGTAATTGTAAAACTACTATAGTAGGTGAAATGGAGAACCAAATAGTCCTTTTTGCACTGAAACATTCTGAAGCCAGAACTGCCTCAGGTCTTCACAGATGGAGACACACTGAAACACTTGGGAGGGTATTTCCTGTGCCCCACCCTTGTAGCTACAGGGAAGTGTAAGATAGGTGGCACACCATTTGGCAACCACAAGTTACATGTGCAAGACAAGAGCTATCTGTCTGAGACTGACAGGTGTCACTCATTAAGGCCACCATTCCTGACTGAAGACAGATGTGATGCATTAACTACTTAGCCAGTACCAAAGTCAAATGTTCCTTTTAATTAGACCACAGAATCACTGGCAGATGTCTCCCTAACCAGTGATGTCAACCATTGTGGAATATAAGAGATAATCACACAGGACTTTACAGGACTGTCAGCTCCTCAGAAAACATAATCCACAGAGATATCTTACTTGAGGGAGTATCTACTACTGAAAGCAGAACTCTCTTAGGAAACTGTGTTAAGAAATTCATTATTAGTTAGTGGTATGCATTTTCTCTTTTTGCCATGTAGTAAAATACAGTGAATTAACATCGTTATAAGGAACATGTTGGGACTTTGTCAATGTATGTTCCATATATACGATGTTCGTTATATCTTTGGGTAGACAAAACATTATTTCAAAGTTGTTTTTTATCAACTGTTAACTGTTCTTTCATCGGAAGTCCTTATAGTGAAAGACAACAGTAACTTAATTACTCTGATGTTTCCTCTGGACAATTTTGCAACCTTTCTCACAATTAGCTTTTACTACATGGGATGTGAGAAGCATTTTAGATATAGAGCATTCTCAGATTTATTCAAAGTTAAATGCTAACTGTCAGCTCTAAATTTGAGAGTCTCAACGCATACAACACCGTTGCCAATCACTACTCAACTTAAAACTCCAAATGGTTGGCATTCAACATAGTAAACCTTAAATAATTCTGAAAGGCAGCCGTTGGGCAGGGTAAATTCTAAGGCCACCTGGGTACACCCCCACAATACATGGGGATGACCCAGAAACCAGGGAAGAAAGGTGGGTGTGGAAGAGGGAGTCCAGTCACAATAGCTGTCAACCACCATCACCCTGGCCACATTGACTAGATGGGGTTGATAAGCAACTATGTTAGGAATGCACTTGGGGGTCACTGGAGGACTGGTTCCCTGGGGCAGGAGTGGCCCCCCTCCATCTGGAGACATCACAAGGTGATCTTCCACCCCTACCCCCTCCTACAGGGGAACATGTCAAAGATGTTGTTGAACATTATTTGTGCATTCATCATAACTCAGAACTAGTTACAACAGCAATTAACAGAAAGTATTAAAGCTGCTTCATAATTTAAGAAATATTATTAAGTAATCCACACAGTCAGTTTAATAAAAGAGCACATACTTTTGTTGAAAGTAATTACTTTTCTCATTAAATTGGGTAACTTTAGAATCAGAAAGTGACTAACCTCAAGATGATATTCAAACACTTTCCCTTTTTTGGGAATTTTATTTATAGAGCTATTATAAATCCCTAGACTCTGCAGATTTTTGGTCCTCAAATTCTGACTGATTACACATAGCTTTGGCTGTTTCATGATGCCCTTAAAAAAAATTATTAGTCTTACTAAAAATTCTTAAAACACTGGTTAAAAAAATTGCCAATATACATGCTATATTTTCTCTACAAAAAACACATTAAAATCCCATATTATGATATTACACTCAGTCAAAACACACACAGGGTATTGATCACAATATGGCAAGCACTCTTTAATGAATGGCCATGGAAAATAAGAACAGCATAGAAGAATTGTTACTAAAATATTGTTGTGAAACTTTTTTCAAAGTTTATAGCATGCACAGCTGTACTCTGCAAGCTGCCAAATATCATATTTTAATGCCGCGATGTAACCCTCGCACCACTACACACAATGCTCCAGTAGTACATCCAATGCCAGACACCAGGCCGGATAACTTCATTGTGTACACACACTTTGCTACAACATTATTAGCAGTGGATATAATTGACCAATTAGATATGGATTCCAAGCAGAAAGCTGCTGGTCTCCAGAGCTTCTGTGACAAGTCATTATGAGATCATAGACCTGCATTTTTGTGGCTTCAGTGACTAGTCTCCCCACTGACCCAATTAGTCATCCTCATGTCTCCCCTTCTATCCTGTTTAACTCCTGTAATTTTTCCCAAGTGCTGAAGCTTTCCCATAAGTACTCCTACACACCCCCATATTGGCCAGTCCACCTGTCTCAAAATTTATGTTTTCGTTTTAATGGTACAAAGTCTCTTTGTTTTTATGTTATGCAGTATAAACTATATCTATTCTCACATCTTGACTGCCGGAATGTGTTGTCCTAATGAGTCACAATCTCTTAATATAACTTAAAGGTGCTTAATCAATTCGATTTTTTTGCTAGTCTCATTTCAAATTAAGTTTGTGAAAAAACAAACCTACCTATAGTATCCATTGCAACATGCTAGATCATTTGTGCAACTTTTGTATGTAATTTTTGGTGAAATCATCAGACAGACTATTAAATTAGTAAATGCTTGTTCAAGCATTTACTGAAGTAAAAATCAAAATGCTGAAAAATCACGATTTTGTTCCTTGGTGAAATTTCTTAACTTTGTCATGTGATCGGCGAGAGGATGGAGGTCACACCCATGATCAGCATTGACCCACAGAGTGTTTAGCATTTTGGATATCCACTATTTTGATCCTTACCAGATCTAACGACTAAAGTCAATTCTTTTGATGATTTGAACAAAATAGACATTTTTTATTAAATCGACTGTGGATGTTACATAAACTATTCACCCACTACATATCTAAACACCAATGAACTGGATTTGCGATAGGCTAAATCAGTTGAGGAAGCAGTTTTAACCATTTAACAATTGCTTTATGAATATCGACCTTGCAGCATGCAATGTAAACATAATATTCAATTTGAAATATTCAAATTAAACATCAAAATTTGTGGTTCATTAAAACCCAATAAGGTATTAGAATAGTTTATACAATGTAACACGGTTTTATGATAAAAATAATCCGACTTTGTACCCTAAGACTACAAACATCATAAAGAAACTTTAGAGACATTTAATTCATGATACTTACCAAGACTGGGAGGAAACAAATATAAGGAAACATCCTATAAACGGGCTAAAACAATTTAAGTTAATAAAAATCTTGAATGAACAATATTCTGACAAATGATCTTGATTAACATGTGCAGTGACCCTGAATATTCATTATGCAGGTATGAATATTCATTACAATGGGATGTCCGGATGCATGTGGTTGTGCCACACACGAGTATTAATTAGTCACTGTTCCAATATGCGTGTACATGAGTGTCAAATTTTATTTTATTTTGACCTACCCCCCATCTATACTGCACTGGCACAAGGCTGACTCCTCCAAAACACAGCAATGTCTACACGAACATGCACGCATGAGAGCATCCATGTGCACAGGTACACACAGTGCCATGCACACGTGCACGGAACCCACATCTGGTGACACTTGGTAAGTTGGAAGTTCATCTTTCCCTCTGCCCCCAATCCCTGTCTGGGGGAGTACAGAGTGGGAAGACAGCCCAACACACACCCTTCTGAGTCACTATTACTGTTTATTCCCATGAGTTGCTAACTTACTACTGGGGAAGTTGGGCTAAACCAGAGCCTGTCAGAAGATTAAAGCATTTCACGTGGGGAAATTGCCACATGAGGTGGGTGATAATGCAGGCATGGGCAGTACTGCAGTGAAATATGGTGTGTGTGTCTATATATATATATATATATATATATATATATATATATATATATATATATAATATATATATAATAGCTGAGTTATGGTTGGGTGAGCATATTATTTAGGATTAAAATTTATTATTCATATTTGTTGGGATTTTGTGATATCAATACCTATATTATGTAAGTGTTATTCAATGCATTTAAAAAGCATGAATGTGGAATGCGGACACAACAAATTATTATTCTGTTCGCCAGAAAACATGCGTCATGGCTGACACAGCCTATGTGTTCCAAGGCTACAACAGCCTATGTGCTCCTGGATGGCCTCTGACTTGCAGCATGTCAGTGCCAGACTTTGCTCCCATTTGTAACAGTTCACAAGCTATGGTCTGATATCACCAGCAACCTGGCAATGAGTCAGCAGGGGTTGTCTCAGAAATAAAAAATATGACATTTTAACAAAGTTCCAAACACCCAGTACAAGAACTATGGAATACCTAACACTACAAGAAATACGAAGAAGCTAACAACAGGGCCACTCAAAAACGTGAAGCAGCTAACACCAGGGCCACTGCAAAAAGTATGGTGAAGGTAACACCAGGGTCACTCAAAAGACATGTGTGGCAGCTTACACCAGGGCCACTCCAAAAAGTATGTTGAAGGTAACACCAGGGCCACTCCAAGAAGTATGCTGAAGGTAACACCAGGGCCACTCCAAGAAGTAAGGTGAAGCCAACACCACGGCCACTCCAAGAAGTATGGTAAAGCTAACACCAGGGTCACTCCAACAAGTATGGTGAAGCTAACACTGGGGTCACTCCAAGAAGCAAGGGATAACTAACATCAGGGCCACCAGGGTCACTCAGAGAAGTATGGGAATGTAAACAACTGGGCCACTTCAAGATTAAGAGGCATATAACACCAGGGCCACTTCAAGCAGTATGGAGAAGCTACAAGTAACTAACACCAGGGCCACTTCAATGAGTATATATGTAGCCTGGCAGCTAACAGTAACACCAGGGCTTCTCTAAAAAGTATGGGGAAGCTGACACCAGTGCCACAGGGCGGAGTATGGGCCAAGTATGGGGCAAGTATGGGCCAAGTATGGGGCAAGTATGGGGCAAGTATGTGCAAGGGTCAGCTAACACCAAGTCTACACAAAGAAACTATGGGTAGATAACACTAGGGTAATCTTTAGAAGTTAAGGGTGCCTTAGAAGTAAAAAAAATGTGTAATCACAAAAGAAAGTATTTTGGTTATAGTAAATGCGCCTGACAGGAATGACTATGAAATGAATTAAAATAAACCAGCTGTAAGATCAACTGGAATGGACCAGTTGTAAGGGCTGACCCAGGGCTCCTGCTGCACCAGCCACTAATTACTGTCAACCCTGGTGACTCTGTCACACAACTGTCCTGCCTCATGTAGTGCTGCCACATAGTGAACATGATACATCCTAAATTAAAACCGTCCCTTGCCGGTGTTGGACTACTTGATCTTCCAGCAGTATTTAACTTGTCACTGTTTGACAAGTTAAAGATTGGGACACCCCCCAGAAATTAGACAGTTGGTCAGAAATGTTTATTTAAATCAGATAAATCTTAAAGCTGCTTCCTCAAATGGGTCAACCCACTGCGAATCTGTTTCATTTATGTCCAGATGTGTAGTGTATGACTAGCTTAAAGCAGGCTTATTAACAAATGCAAATGCATTTGAATGTTGAGCGTTTGAATGTGCATTGAAATGCCTCCACAAATGCAACCCACAAATTTATTATTCATACATGAAAAGACCAACTGGTCCATAAAGTTGATGGCTTCAGAGATTACAGTCATGTTCTTTGAAACAAATCAAACAATGCAGACAAATTGACTCCCTTGTATTGTGTTGGCACTGTTGGGGTGGGTTGGGGTGTGAGCTCTTTTGGGAGTAAACATTAGCAATGCCTACCTAAATATTTACAGCCAGAAAGAGAGTGATTAGTGGTAGTTGTAATTATGCACCAGGTTATCTTCCCAGTGACCCCACCAGTGGACAGTCTTCCCAGTGACCCCACCAGTGGACAGTCTATTGTTTTGGGTTCCCCTTTCATTCTGGCCTACCTGAATAAACTGTCAGTTGTCTATTCCTCCCTTCCATTTCCACCACCTGTGCAGGCCTGGAACTGTGTGACTCTACAGACATGTTTATGTAGTGGGAGTGGTACGTAGTGGTACTTAGTGGTTGCAATAATGTACTACTGTATTTATTAAATTAATAATGTGTTTGTATACATTACATTGTTTTTTCTCCAAATAAAATAAAACGTTAATATAAAGCCAAAACATGTGAAATTAATTCAAATGCATTTGCAAATGCGTAACCAAAACACTTGCATTTGCATTTGAATGCAACCCCAAAACATTTGCATTTGAATCAAGTGAAACATTTGCATTTGCATTCAAATATGTTGACATGCATTTGTTAACAAGCCTGGCTTAAAGTGAAACCAAAGCATTTTTTGGGCCTTTGTACCTATAAGAGTGCCTAAAAACTAACCATTTGTAACTATAATGAAGAATATCACTCAAGTGATTTACTGGGAATCTGTTCTAAAAGTGCGAAAATCTGGTCTAACGTAATTTTTCGTGGAGGCTGATGCAATTTTAACCAATCAGTGGTGAGCAGCCCCTTAACCCCCGATGCGGTTGTGACGTAGGCTGTGTACATTGCATGTATTTTTTAAGCGGTTGAGATGTGCAGTTACATTTTTATTTGCTTTTATATTGGATTTACATGCAGCAAAAACTCTTACGTTGGATGTAAATATGATTCAGCGAGGTACAGGGAGTTGTCTTTTCTTTTATTTCCTCTGGAAACACAGACAGTAGTGAAGCAATCAATTCACAATTGCGGGCAGGCTGGTTGAAAGCCCACGCGATATGCTAGACTTAGTTCGGCCCAGTGTTACCGTGGTACCGACATCCTTCCAGCATGTCCCTCAGCCGAAGGCTTCGACACAACGTAACACTAGATCAAGAGAACTGTCAAATTGGAATGCAAGGTGGTTAGTAAACAATTAATGAATGAATGAATGGACTATCTTTCCAAATAAGTTGATTTTAGACGCAAATATGTATGTGAGTAAAATCGTCTACGTCTACAATCAGGCGTTTAAAGCTGGAGTTGTGGGAAACCTACTCAGCACTCTTGACATAGAATTCTGAACAAATGCCAATGCCCATGCAAAAAAGATTTTCAGTGTTCAACAAGGTATATTAAATTAACCACTTGCGTGATATTCTTGATTATAGTTGCAAATGGTTAGTTTTCAAGTACTCTTATAGGTACAAAGGCCACAAAAATGCCTTTGGTTTCACTTTAAGTAATGTGCAGTCTGTTTAATAAAAAAAAATGCCTATTTTTGTTCAAATCATTGAAAGAATTGACTTCAGTCATAAGTCAAAATAGTGGATATCCAAAATGGTCACATTACAAAGTTGCAAAATTTCAACAAGGGTGAAAATCGTGATTTTTTAGCATTTAGATTTTATTTCACTTAATGCTTGAACAAACATTAAGTAATTTAATAGTTTGTCTGCATGCAATGTCAGTCTGACATTTCCGGAAGCTGTATTAAATTACAAGACCAGGTCATCTTTTAATATCACAAAGTGCACATGCAGGGTCCAAGCCTATAAGCCTGGTAAAGGTCAGGAGTCAGATGATCGTGCTTATGGGTCATCAGTGTGTGGGTTATGACATCCTTGGCGGTCATTGCAGACAGGTAGTGGACACATGTTACATGGGGAATAGTAACTGGATGGCTGATGCACAGCCATATACATGAAATGAATGAAGCAGCTAATTCCCACAGCATGCAATCAAACATGTGTGCACACACGGATATGCACATATCGCATATATGCACATGCTCACACGCATGCACACACGCATGCACACATTCACACACACACACCCTAAATAATCATGTACTCCAACATGTGCATTAAATCATTATACACACAAACATACATATGTTCATATATGTGTATGCACTAGCACGTGCACCGACATCTGCACATCCAGACACAAACACGCACACATGCACCGACACTCAACCCATACACGTCCCAGGTAAACCCAATCTTCCCAGGCTCACACACAGCCAACCCAAATATCTCATTCCTGCATTCCCTAACAACCCTAGAAACCTCCCCAGACGCAGGCAGGTCTACCTACTCCCTACATTTTCGGCAGCTGCTTTCCTGGCACATAAATTCCTCGAGCCTATGTGAGAAAACTACTGAGCCAGACGACATGCACAGAACCTCGACTAGCCGACACAGGTAAGTCAGTGGGCAACAATGTTTATGTGTGCAAAGAAGACCCCAAAATGACACCCTAGTTTCAGGCAGTTTGTGACAGGTGCCCTTTGTGCAGACACTACCATGGGACATGTATTTGACCTCCAGCCAGTGGGAGGCATCAATTAACAATCATCTGAAACCACAGCTACCTTCTGGAAAAATTCAAATTTGCATTTCCACCCTAAATCCTGGACATTCCCTCGCTCTGATGATGAATTTATTCGTTCAATTCTGATTTGTTGGGCCTCTGAACTCAAGTTCCCGGGCCCATATTCTCGATAGACTTACATATTCGTAACTCAAGTTTTCCATAAACGTGGTGGCAAAGCTGTCTGTGGGACAGTCACTCGCAGAATAAAAAAACAATTATGATTATAATGTAATCCTACCAGTCTTGCTTGAGGTTCAACATGGATTATGTAATACTTCAGTAGATCTATTCAGTATTTAGCACATCTGATGATATTGTCCCCCAACGGGATAGTGTACCCCACCGGGACAGCTGCCATAAATACGGAAAACTTGAGTTACGGATTCATCAGTTTTTTACGAATATGGGTCCAGAAGATTTGGGCGCTGTAGAAGTTTTGTCATTATTATTATTATATGTTCAGGGACAGGTACTAGGCCCTATGTTCAGGGACAGGTACTAGGCCCTATGCAGAGGATGTTGCATCACAACAACTGATACCTCCGCAGTTGAAGTTATTACAACACCTCTGCAACAGAAGTTAATATATTTTCTTATAATTTAACATTCTCACGTCTAAGTTAAATATTCTGTAAAACTGTCACTATGGACAAACATACTACAGCTTGGATAACCTCAACCATTCACTGGTATTAATTTTGTTTCAATGATGTTGACTGTTCCATATTGATCATACATGCAATAACTGCATGCTTCATGGCTTGTTTAAAACGTGTTAATCCACGTCAGAGTTAACTGGTGCAACTCTGCTGCAGCCATGCATAATAGCAAGGGAATCTTCATTCTTATAAATATAATGCCAACATTATTACATAACTCCGCATTACATTCAACCAGGACTGATTTTCATACAGTAGAACATTTGAACTGACAGGCCTGGGAGAAAGCAGTAGTGACCGCAGCGCCATGTTTTCTTATTCAGAGGATATGTACGGCAAACACTTGTAATTAACCGATCCTTGAGAGAACACACACTACATGCTCTGACATTTACAGACTATTTCTTTCTCAGCCAAGGTACAACAGCTGCATATGAAAACTGTGGTCAGAATCTTAGCCTGCATTCCTGGAAGCTCCAAATTTGTCTCCCAACTTGTTTTCGAGATTAAAACATACTTACAGGCATTATAAAAAATCACACTTTTGCTATTAGACTATGAATGCAGCCTTGCTAACACTGACACATTCAGCAAACTGTCTGCACAAAACGATTATTAATTTAGGAATGGTGCTATTTTTGCAGCAAGAAATTACATGCTATCACTCTCAGTCAGCCTTTCTACAAATACTATATCTGATATGAGCATGAAAATCTCTCATAGACTGCACTGCACGGTGAAAATGTTTATACACTTAGAAAACGAGTCACTGTTCTTATATTTTCATATACCTATGTCCTATGTTGGTCAGAGCTAGTAAAGTGTGTGCACTGCTGATTACATAAGTGCTTCTCACTTTCATTACTGGAGAAAATGACATGCAGTCCATTGCAAAATTCATTTACATGCAAATCTATGTTTGTCTACACATTTCTTGATGGCTGAGAATATACACAGCAAGGCCTATTGATCCCAAAACTCTAAACACACAACATCTAGGTCAGAGAAAATATCTGCCCAGTAATTTTGGCACTTGGCATCTATCAATGGCCATGCCTGGTAGTTATATATTTGGCCTGCCCAGAAATTGGATATAAATAAAATGGGCTCTTGGGAGGCTGCTTCCCACTGGATGTGCTTTCCCCCTCCATGCCTAGTTGGAGCTGACACAGAAACCCACTTCACTGTCCCACATACACGCCTCATATACACACATTCATTTGTCCCACATACCAGTATATATTATATTTGTCCAGCCACAAAGGGATATGCTCAAAAACATCCATTTCAAACCATGTCTCATAACTGCTGCTACATGGATTTTTTCCAAAAGGAAATCAATTTGAGACAGCCCCTCTCCCCCTTCTTTTCTGCATGGAATCATGTTTCAATGACAGCAATATCAGTTTACAGCTACCAGTGTAAAACAGGCAGGATATTTTTGTTCAGGAATAACATAGACTGAACACCAACTTCACCGAATTCCTATTTATATTTTGACAGCCAGACTGAATTGTACTGAATCTACGTGGCATTCGAATCAGCCTGCAGTCAGACAGGCTGAAAGTCGGCAGCAATATTTCTGGGCGAGGTCCACGGAGGATGAAAAAGAAGTTTACAGCCCTAACCACAATGGCTAAATTGGGACTGCTTAGCTAGCACAACTTTTGGCCAGGGTTATATATAGTGTGCAGAAAATGCATCGTGTGTACGTTTGTCAGTTCAGGGAAGCACAGAAGGATAAATGTTTTAATGCAACGTTTATGTTTGTAATCACAAAATGGCCTGATTCTACGCAGTTGCTTGAATCTGAGTCGACAGAGTCCAGGCAGCATTAATTGCCATCAGTCGCTGTATTGCAATGCAATAATTAAGTAACATATTCACTTTTTTATTAGTCTAAAGCTTTATAATTTTTGTTGCCAATTCTAATCTCATATGTTAATAACTTAACTTATAAAGAAATAGAACTTTTTAATCTTTGTGAACTGTTATTAAACTACACTGCAGACTCATCCTACGACTGCTAAACTCTCATCCACTCTTTTATTTTCTTTCATTGTGCACAAGTGCGCCTTTTTTGCCACTCAAAACATGCCATCTTTTTTTGTGAATGGCATACAGAAAAGCGCTAGACCAGCCGACAAAGCACACAGATCATGAGCTAACATGTCCCGCCGCAATGACATAATGGCTGTTCACATGCAGTCAACGGAGATGATAATTCCACAAAAATGCACCTGGCAGGCAAAAAAGCAGCAATATGCTGTTGTATGACAAATCAATAAAAATGTTGCTGGCAGATGATTGGGTTTGCCCAGAGTGGCGTGTGAAACCACCCACGTGGTATTGTAACCTGGTGCAATCACGCATTCACCAACTCCTAGTTGTATATATTACAGCACTGATATGTGATAGAAATATTATCAAAGGAAGTGTAGGACGATGGCTTGGATCTGTTATTTGACATAAATGTGTATAATTTCACAAGTTTGCATGTCTTTGTAGTGATGTTATTAAATCGCTATTATTGAGAGAATGACTTAATTTAATTTAATAATTTAATTCAGCTTATCATTGCAGAACATTGACCATGTTATCTGACACAAATGTATGTAATTTCTACATTTCATATTATTATTTTTAGTAGCACCTACCATATTATGTATGAGGAGTGAAGATGAATCTCAAATTACAAGGATACTATTACGAATATGAATACTTTTATTTCAGGTAAAAAAGCCAAATATAGGCTACAAATATGCATTTTTTTACTATAAGTTAAAAATACATAGAAATGTAAAATATGCAAAAAAATATACAATAATAATAATTATACAAACACATATATACATATATATATATATATATATATATATATATATATATATATATATATATATATATATATATATATATATATAACTGGGATGTACAATTTATGTATTTATCACATCAGATGCAACAATGATAAAACAAAACTGCACAGATGAACAATAGACTAGTAAAGGTGATACTATACATGCCAATGTGTGTTCTATGTGTGCATATTCATTAACAATGAACATACTCTAAAAGTCATGGTGTGACAAAGATACATAAAGTACGCACTTTCAAGTTTCAGGAACTGGAAAGTGTCACAACAATATTGTGTGTCCAGAAATTTTTTAATGTGGTCTACCATGCTATGCTGCCAGGTGAGCTTGAGACAGCAAGGTGTGTACCTGGAAACTGTATCCAGGAATGCTTCTAGAGTGACACTGAGAAAACTGGACCACTGCTATAGTGTTCAAGCCAAGAAAAATCCGGAACGGCACCACACTGCAGCAATAATTGAACTACAGCATAGAATCTGTCCCAGCAAAGTATCAATATGAGCCTTTATAACTTGCACTGATACTTGCGTATCAAAGCCATTTTGTTCATATATGCACCAGAACAATCTGCCTCCATTGCTACATTGCCCACACATCTAAGGGGTACGACCCACATCAAGCAAGCTGTCTTGGGCCTAACCCGCAAGCTTCAGGCTATATACACACTGCCAGTCCACAGACTGATCTGCAATCAATAACTGAAACGCCTAAATTATGCCCAATATTTCCAACTCCCGTCGGCCACAGGACTCCCTGGCGGACACTACCGGGCGATCGGAGGAATTATAATGGGTGCCGTCGTTGCCTTCCTGAATACACAGCACTCGACAGGAGACAGACAACTATAGCTTTCGATATGACATGCTCCTGAGTGAGTGATCGTTCTGACAGCCAGAAGCTATACAGAACAGCATCCGGGACCTGTGTTAGGAGCTGCTCAAATGTTAAGAAAAGACTGGCGGCCACCAAACACATATCTACAACGGGGATGTCATGGGACAGTCTGAATGAGATGCGAACCATAAACGTTGCCCACTGCGACATCTCGGTGTGTGGCGAGCACGGCTGCATGCCAGATCATCCGGAAATTGCTTTGGCGAATCATACATAGTATGTATTGCGCACAAGCAACGAAGTAACGGCATTCATTTTGGCTGGCATCCGTCAAGGTGGCTATGGATAAACATGGAAGACGTTAGAGAGAGATTTGGTTATAAGATGTGTGACGAACAGTCATGGTTTACACTCGATGCTGCTGCATGCCGTAAGTGTAGGTAAGGATTGCATGGCACGCTAAAATAACCCATTTTTCCTATGCAAATCAAGGGCTTGCTTGCTGTTTCGCTTGTGGACAATTTGTTTCTACAAATAACTCTATGTGGATGGTTCGTTTTATGCTATAACCTGGATGACTGAACCCTTCCACTGCATAAACAGATAAAATGCATGCATGCCATTATGTATACACACATCCTTACCACGAGTAATTATACTGCAATGTCTGTGTGCTGCCTTTTACTATTAACTCACATAGCCACACGCAAAACTAATACCAAATAAACACAAAACAAGCTCTAGTCTACTAACATGCAGCAATGTTGAATAACAACTACGATAAAAACAAAATGACTGTCACATGGATCACACGTTCTGCGATGCAGCGTCATTATGCCTGGACGTAAGACTGGGAATCAACAACACCATGCCAGAGATGGAGGGAGACCGTAACCAGTAGGACTGGTGCCAAGGCTAAATATGCTCAGCCGCAGGCTGCTGAACCGACTAGGGACATTGTAGCGGCGATGGCCAGACAGCATGGGTAACATTAATTGCCGTCAGTTGCTGTATTGTAATGCATTGTCTACTCAGGCCTGCCAGAGCCGGTCGGAATGCAAACTACCACCCAGCCACCTCCCAAGGCTTCACAGCAAGGCCCCTTATGTGCGAAATTATTTAAAACGTTCAGCCATGTTGAGGACAGCACCAGTGGTGGAGTATGTTTAGCCGGCGGTGGTGGTGCCGGCCAGCACTGGCAGTTCGAGCTAAGAGACCTGACATTGGCGTGTAATCGCCACAGTTGTGTGTGTGGCGCGAGGGGCCTGCAGCTAGTTTTATATTTGTAACATGTGTTCTCTGCTATCAAGACAAGCGACGGTGGCTGCAGCAGTGGTGCTGCACACTGCCAGGAATGCCTTCCAAATATGCTCCGGCTGCCACTGCCTGGCAGCTATCTTCCTAGAAGCCGCAGCGGTGGTGGTGGAAGCCATGCAGGGTCACCAACAGCCACCGCAGTCACAAGACACGCCATTACCTGCAGTCAGCCAGCCCCACTGACATGCAGCATGGATAGGTTTACGGGGGAGGCTGAACACAAGATGGAACGGTGCCGTTTCATGTAGCGTGCTCAGCTGTTGCTGAGTGCCTAGAAATATGCAGGCCTACAGCTTATAAAGCTTGCCTTTGACAACACATGGCTTCTAGCTGCGACACTTTGCCAGTCTCTGGCAATACATGCGGCAGTCAAGTTTGCCGGTAAGGACACTTTTGTCAGTTGCCCCCCCATGGTTGCTATAGACCCCCCCCCTGTGTGCACTACCTACCCGACAGCATGACATGTCCCCACATGATCCAAAAGTAACTTTTTTACTTTTGTGTGTATTGCATAATTATTAGTGCCTGAAAAAACAAATACTGAAAACACCCAGCCATTGTATTTGGAATGAAGATCAATTTCACTTTATTGTTGAATTTTCAGGCATTTTAAATGTTGTAGTAACAACAATGTGCTATTTACAATATAGGTCTACAACTCTCACACATTCTAAAACAAATAACAATGCTACCTGCAAGGTTTCTCAACTGTTTCCAGTCTCTTATAACATCTGACTTTATACTACACAAACACCAGCATCAGTTTCCGGTAATTAACCCATTGGAACACTGACATAAAACACTGACATAAAACAAACAGAAGCCTGCACAAAAAACAAATGTTATACAATCAAAATGATTCTTACTATGCATGTACAATGTGGAGACAAACATGTACAATGTGGAGACAAACATGTACAATGTGGAGACAAACATGTAATGCCATTTTATTTTCCGCAATGATAACTTCAACTAAATGAGCACAACTGAAGTCATTTTCTCAATAACAACAGTGATTTAACCAGATCACTACAAAGATGCACAAACTGATGAAGCGAACAGAACACAGAAGCAAAGATACACAACTTGGACAACTAAACACTTTAGACCAGAGAATCATTTCACACAGAAACTAGCAGTTGGGAAATTAATGTTTATCTGACTTTTTATTTTATTAAAACTTCTTAGAAGCATGTACTAGTATGTTTTAAAGTTGTGGATTAACATCAGTTACCAAGCCAAAAAGATTAGGAAATAATAATGCATTTCTTTCACATTTATTTACCATTCTAGGACCAAGACTGCTGGTGGTAAACCAGACTTGGAATTCACTTTAATCCTGGATATAATTAGAGTGTATCATAGATTAATCTCCCCAGCAATAAGAGACAGGAAATTATTTATACAGCTGAAGCAACGAGGATAAAAATATGCGGAACAAGTTTCTAATGATAGCAAGCATGAGTTGCCAGTGGTCTTGTTCCTGTGCAACTGCATCCTCTATCTTGGTGAAAACTGTTTGATGAGGAAATATATATATATATATATATATATATATATATATATATATATATATAATATATATATATATATATATATATATATATATATATATATATATATAATTTTTATTTCATACTCAAAAAATATTTCATAATTACAAAAAGACATTGTAGGCAATATCTACTTCAAAATCATTCATCTTTCTGGGCCAGTAAAATATGAAAACTTGTGGCCTGAACTAGCTCAACGGCCTTAGATAGGGCACCAGGCTAGCAGGCCAGTGTTAATGTCGAGGCTTGAACAGTTAAAAACTTGAATTTTCCCACATCAAAATCAATCACTATCATTCTATGTTGTAGTACAATTAAGCTATTACTCTTAGACAGCCTTTCTTATAACATTTGGGATAGGACTTAACTGTTTAATACACTGTACTAGAACTCTTCAGTATAGTGGAGATAGGATTGCAAGCATTTCCTGTCTGAGCTGACATATAGCACATGCAGCCACCCTAGAAGTGGCAGGACTTACTTTTAAATGAGCAAGATATACAATGCAAGATATACAAGATACCTATATCTATATCATGATACCTTACTTAGCAAGTAATCATTGCATTAATAATTGAAGTAATCATTGCATTAATAATTGAAGTAACAATGAAATAGAGGATTCACATCTAAAACAGTGGCACTAAAATTAAACAAAACTAATATTTCCCCAATGATATATAGGACAGCAAAGGAAATGGACTGAATGGAAATGTCCATAGGAAATGTTGAATTACGTACTATAACAGGGAGCATTGTAGGCAGTTCTCAAAATGGCTGTTGCTAGTGGAAAATAATTACATTCCTGTTGCACTGTGGGTCATAGATGAAAGCAAAGGTTAACATCGATTTTGGGAACTCTATTAAAGGACACTGATAACGTAATTACAAGCATCACAGATAATGTAGAAACAGACAGGTTAAGATTAAGAACGACACAAATTACACTGCATTTGATTGGTCAATACTGCACCAAAGCATGCTGCACCACTTGGCAACAAAATAAGGTACTGTAGTCATTTGACAAGTGTGGACATCGACTGCAGCAGGGCCAGAAAGCAGAGAACAGTGATTGCTGTAATACTGATTTTAAAAAATTCAACTGGGCCGTCTAAATCTCATGGCAAAGCTCAACGGAATCAAGTTGCTGGCTAACAATGCATAAAATCAACATTGAGCATTGATTGTGTCAGTGCGCCGCTGTGAGACATGCAATGTCTGTTCCGTCTCTTAACGGGTGGCTATTGTCTTGTCTTCTGTGGTCCAGGTCGCATTCTCCATCCACTCGCCAGGTGCCGAATCCCAAGTGGAAGATGCAATCTTAAAGGTGGTATTTTTAGAGAATCGTTTTTACAAATCTTGTAGGATGAAGTTAGACCAAGCAATGGAATGAAACACACATGATATGTGTAAAAGGTATGTTTTAATGCTGTGCTGTGTCCAGTCCTTGGGACTGCTCAAGACACTTTACACTTCACCCCGTGGCATTCCTGTTCATTCCAACGCCAACTCAAATTCTCTGGGAAGCATTCAGCCATGCTGCAATTACTGCGCGAAGACTATTCGTTCATATATCCACCACTCAGTTACACAGCTAAGTGAACTGAGGCAACGTGGAGGATTCAAAACCAGGTTCTCTCAATTGGGATGTTCAATGCACATCGCCACCATGCCCCACTATCTTTTATGTGTGTTCAACTTAATTTTATGGAGCTTTGAAACAGGATGGTCGAGTGATGCCACTGCAATGTTACTCTATAGCTGGCTGAATTTGGGCCAAATCGTTTCTATTTACGTTCATTTGGTCCCCTTCAACCAGCTGTAGTTTGCATTGTTCCCACCTGATGGCCACCTGCTGAACGACCTCACCAGTCAGTGCGACTACATGATAGATAACCACTAATTACAATGGTTTTTTTGTAAAACAATTGACTTTCCAGGTTATTAACTAGTTTTCTCCAGTTAAATTAGCCACGATGTTAAGCACAATCTGCCTACTAGAAACATGGTACATACTTTTAAAGGAATATGCTCCATTTTGCAGTAGAATTCTTTATGTGATGTTATGATAAACACGAAACAATAAACCTTTCCATAAACCAAAATATTTTTAGAAACTGGAACTCCAACTTTTACAAATGCACCAACCCACAATAAAGTACTAAACCAACTGTGCAAAATTATTTAAATACCACTAGAACGAGAACAAGATTAATACTGTTGCACCAGCACCTGTGGAGGCTTCTGCCTCTAGACAAAGACAAGGCTAGGCTGGAACATCTTAATATAAGATTGACAGAGTGGGTCAGCTGAGACTGGGACAGTTACAGAAATGCACCCATCTGCAGCTATATGTCAGTAACAGCTGACCGTACCTATGACATTACAGATATAGTTGAGAGTTGGTGGCATACTGCCTACTGCATAGAGAGTCTCTCCATCATGAGAGGCCTGGCTGTGTTTGGCCATGAACAGGTGCATGGCTAGAACAGTGTGACGCCTGTGTGTAGCCTGTGTGATGCCTGTGTGTAGCCTGTGTGTACATGTATAACACTAGGGAATTATGAAAAGATGTCGTGTCAAAGTTCTGGTCTAGCTTTGTGCAAAAGAAACCTATCAGAAAACCATGCTTTCCTGGTGTAACATTAAAGCAAAACAAAAGTCATGGTTTTGGGGCCAGACACCTAAAAGAGATAATAAAACTATCCATGTGCAAGAATATCATGCCAGTGGTTTACTCAGAATGTATTCTAAAAGTTGGAGATTCTAGTAACTCTTGGAGATTTTAGTAAGGTGCATAGGCCGAAACCCATGACTTGTTTCGCTTTAACTTTATGTGTGCCCAGAGTTATTCAAGATCAAAGCAGACAACCAAAGAATTCTACTGTTGTTCACTATTCAGTGGTATCGTGGATGTTCTTTCCTGCGATTAATTCTGTTTTCAGTGTTCAATCTACAAAGGAAGTACCCGAGTAGTTGCTGGAATGGGTAAGTAATGCCCTTTATTACCAGACACTACACTACAACTCCTCCTGAAGAAATGTCACTAGTACGTGCACAAAATTACATGGATGGTTTGCTTAAAATGTCAAGTTAATACCTCTGAAAAGGACCTAATTATGAGTCCACGACTCAACGTAATAGCAAACATGTTTCCAAGCCTAAGAGTTAGACCACATATGCAATAGACCAATTACACTCAACCAACTATTCATATCTAAAGCTGCATAAACTGCAAGTGCAAGAGATCATTCGCAGCCAGACATTTCCATCTATCGCCAATGTGATTACACATATTTGAATGCGAGTCCGATTTGGAGCAAATGCATTCTTAGAAGTTTAAAAATTATCTGCTGGCAACCATTTCTAGCAAATAATTATTCATGTATATATCTGGTTTCTTTCTGCCTTGCAACTGTAACAAACAAAAAAACTGTGTCAAATGTTGCAGCCATTTCATACTTTAACCCTTTTTTATGACATCCTTAAAAACTTTACATGCATCTGACTAGCACCAATTGCTTTATTGAAATAAACTGATTTTGGCATATTAGAATTAAGAAGCAAGTCTGCCTGCCACACAACCAAAACAGTATGAGGCCAGATGACCCAAATGTTTTCTCTCCGAGCTGAATGCAGGGCCAACAATTGCTCACAGGTGGAACTGAACGCATGAATGCGTTATGCAATTGAAACAATAAAGTCTGAAGCACAAGCAAGCAGGATGAGAACACGTGAACTAGTATATGGGACATGGATTCATGTTTATTATCAAGGAGCGTCAATGGATTCAAGTTTGTTGTGCAGGAGCGCCAATGGATTCAAGTTTGTTGTGCAGGAGCGCCAACGGATTCATGTTTCTTGCAGCAAACATTCACAAGTATCAAAATCAATGTCTGAGTGGCGCCACCGTGATGTGATTAATTGAACTGCCAGCTGATATGACTGCGGCCCCTGAACGTCAACTAAGGCATACTGTTGTTACGTTTATTATGCAATGTTCACTTGGCACCTCGAAGCAGCTTCAACTTCTTCCTCAACTCATTCAGCCCATTGCAAATCAGGTTCGCTGATGTTAAAATCTGCAGTGTGTGAATAGTTTAATATCCACAGAAGGTTTAAAAAAAGAATGCACACTTTTGTTAAAATGATCAAACGAATTGACTTTGAACATTAGATCTGGTAACTTGCAAAACTGTGACTAGCTTTAAGTCATAATATATACAGATCAACAACTGTTGCCCTTTTTTTGCAGAGTTTTGACCAGATCCAGTAAAAAATTATTTTACAGTTTGTCCAATGATTCCACCAAAACTAAATAACACATTTGCATAAGCGAACTAGTGTGTTGTAGTGGACACTAGACATTGTATATTGTAGTGGACACTAGACAGGGTATGTTGTAGTGGACACTAGACAGTGTATGTTGTAGCGGACACTAGACATGGTATGTTGTAGTGGACACTAGACAGGGTATGTTGTAGTGGACACTAGACAGTGTATGTTGTAGTGAACACTAGACAGGGTATGCTGTAGTGGACACTAGACAGTGTATGTTGTAGTGGACACTAGACAGGCTATGTTGTAGTGGACACTAGACAGGGTATGTTGTAGTGAACACTAGACAGGGTATGTTGTAGCTGACAGTAGACAGGCTATGTTGTAGTGGACACTAGACAGGGTATGTTGTAGTGAACACTAGACAGGGTATGTTGTAGCTGACAGTAGACAGGCTATGTTGTAGTGGACACTAGACAGGCTATGTCGTAGTGGACACTAGACAGGGTATGCTGTAGTGGACACTAGACATGGTATGCTGTAGTGGACACTAGACAGGGTATGTTGTAGTGGAAACTAGACAGGGTATGATGTAGTGAATGCTAGACAGGGTATGTTGTAGTGGACACTAGACTGGGTATGTTTATCACTAAATTAGTGTGAAATGAGGTGAGCAAATATCATCAAATTAACGAGGGAATTTGAGCTATGCAGATGGTATAAATGGGAGAATTTAACAGTGTTTTTCAAGTTGGATGAAATATTTTAGATTTTTTAAGTTGGGCGACATGCAGAATGTGTTGCGCTGTTCTTTTCTAGATGGTGGATGTGACTCTAAAGACAACGTGGTCAATGACATCACAGTGGACCTGCAGGTTTATGGCTGACTATCTCAAGTGATCACCACAGTTAGCGATAGTTAGCATATGGCTTGGGAAATCATTACGCAAGTCCTGGGACCATCCAGAACAAGTTACTAACACAAATTACACAACCTAACATGCCAGTTTTGTCTAATCTTGACATGTGTGCTCTTGTTAGCCAAAGCTTGTTAATATCTGTCACGGTCTGTTGGTTAAAAGCTAAGTACCGCAGAGGTCAAGGACAAGCTTTTGCAATTCAGATTCCAGTGATCAGTATACAGCAAAATGTTATATTTTCCTCACACTGATGCCCAGTGTGGTAGTTTTGACTGTCCATTCTAATCAGGGTACGGTGTGAATATATTAACACAGCTCACCATTGACATTATGGAAAATGTGAAAGAGTAATATAATAGTTTAATAAAAATTTCTTTTGCTTGCATTCATGAGATTGAATAAAACTAAAGGTATAAAATATGCATTTGTTAAAATTATATGCATACAGAGTGACTGATCAATGGAACAGAAAAAGAAAAGAAAATATGACCTTCATGGACGAAAACACGGATCATCACTATGGTCAACAAAGAGGTGAATTTTATGGATGGGACTGACGGTATTCAAGGCAGACCAGAGCCATGGTGGTAACATTGTTAGGTGTGACTGGCTAGTAAGTGAGTTAGTGACATTGCTATGCCATCATTGTGTTAGCCCCACGTATTCTGCCTGCAACATCCAGTCATATTAGTATTATACAGCATCACATGCAATATAAGGAGAATGGCAGTTTGTACAGGGGATAGCTATTGGGAAGGTCACAGCAATTTTACCTCTGTGTTACCGATATGGGAAATGGCAATGCGAGCGGTATGGGAAATGACAATGCGAGTGGTATGGGAAATGACAATGCGAGCGGTATGGTAAATGGCAATGCGAGTGGTATGGGAAATGGCAATGCAAGCGGTATGGTGGTATGGGAAATGGCAATGCCAGCAGTATGGGGAATGGCAAGTGGTTGCCAATGTCAACGGTATGGGGAATGTGGTATATGGATGCCAATGCCAGTGGTATGTGGAATGTGGTATATGGATGGCAATGCCAGTGAAATTTGGAATGTGGTTGCCAATGCCAGTGGTATGGGGAACATGGATAGCAATGCCAGCGGTACATACGGATTGCGTTTGTTGGTATCATTTATCACCTAAACCCACTTCCAAATCTACAAGGAACTCTAACTCTAACCCCATAGTTAATTGTTAATGGGTTCATTGCATAACATGGTACACCCATCTAATGGCAACTACAGCCTCAGCTATATTACAATGCTGCAACAAAAGAACAACTCTCCATATACAGGACACCAGCTCTTCCTTGCAAAAGAGTTTTAATTACGAAGCGACCACGAGCACAGAGCACACACCCACCCACCCTCCCGCCCAGACTGGCAGCTAACCAGTCACTCGTTACTCATTGTGTCTTTATTGATTATCACCACACCGCCGGCGCTTGCACGAAGCCAATGTCTGCCAATTCCCTCTCACCACCTGTGCGGGTCTAGCGGGAGAAGGCAGGGGAAGCTTTCCTCCCCTCTGGGGAAGTGTCTGCATTCCTTTGGCTCATTCCCAGTCACGGACTCGGAGTCGGATGGGCAACAGGAAGGCACCAGCCGGGACGCAAGACATTGGGCAGAATTAGCAATCCTCCCCACGGTCTCACCATCGATAAATCACACAACTACTGAGGTGTGAGGGATCACAGGCGTGTCCAGCGGTGGGTGAAATCACTCCCACATACAGAGGATATTTCCTGGCCTTATCCTAAAATTATGTATGGTGTAAAGTTGTTGTCAGATTATGTACAGCATCACATTAGGCAAATGTAGAGAAATCTGATAATAATTCTGTACTGAGGCTCAGGAGGTATGAACATAAAGGTCCACTCGGTCGAATATGAACACTTTTGCTACATAAAAACTCAGGAGACATTTGTATAATTATATGTTGTTTCTAGTCATATATGCCAGACAGTAATGGTATATGTCTGCACACATAGGCTAGGGAACCACAGATTCAATGGTTAATTATCTGATCTTGTTATGATGATATGGGCATACTGTAACATTGGAGATATATGAACCAAGCAGAACATGCAAGAGTTCCTCAACTCAACATGTGCAATCACAAACTGTCCCTAGCCTAGTGAAACCAAAGAAGATATACACAACAATAAGAATGTAATATGTAACAGTAAAGCTTGCCCTAAGAGAAGAGCATGCTTTTAAAGAATAGCAGCTTTCTTTACCAAATACGTTTCTTCACATAAGCACAATTTTATCTGAGCCAAATCAATCTAATTTAATTACACTTATACATAAGAAAAAATAACCTAACACTAATTGTATTAACCTTTTAGTAGCACAAATAAATACAATCCAACTGCGTATGCTCTCAGCCTGAATACACGCACGCACATAGATTTTATTTTCTTCTGTAAAATTCACATTACAATTATTAATAACTAATACATGATTGCATTGCCGTCCAAGGCTACCAAGCAGCAATATTAC
This sequence comes from Lamellibrachia satsuma, assembly GCA_033239005.1. NCBI lineage: Eukaryota > Metazoa > Annelida > Polychaeta > Sabellida > Siboglinidae > Lamellibrachia > Lamellibrachia satsuma. The sequence continues at coordinate 1,302,830 of BSQZ01000062.1, read as the reverse complement.
ATCACTTGCGTAATCAACTTCATTTCTTATGCAAATTCACAGCCACTGCCAGCCAGGAACAAGAGACCAGACAAACAGTGGTACTAATCTGGAGCACAACACCCAGTGTTTGTCACCTGAAGTAACAACCAGACTCAACCAGACTTGTCTAGACTTCACAAGATCACAGAATGCACCATTAGTGTCGAGAATGCCAACATGAAATAGTTGGCGTCCTACTAAAAACTGCAAATACGTCATGAAACGGCGACTGCGATGTGTACCAGAATTATGGAAAGGGAGAAAGTTGAAGTGTATTACTTATTAATCACTTTCCCCCAATATCAAAGTAATGTGTACATATTAATACTAAACATAAATTTATAGCATTGTTAGTAAATAATGAATAACTGAAACCCATTTACATATGTATACTACCAAGCATTTTATATTCCAGAGCAATTTATTTAAGTAATTTATACTCTTAAAGGAAATACATTTTATATAATTTTTTAAGATTCTGGAGAGTAAATGAACTTCTTATTGACTCATCTAAAGAATTCCAGAGTTTAACACCGTACACAGATGTACACTTAGCTTTTAAATCACTGACAACAAAATATTTCCTTGTCCGTATCCCTTTCTTGAACTAAATGTCCACAGACACACAGATGTGACAGACTCAATATAGTAGGCCTCTAGTTATGAAATCGTTGCCTCACATAAAACATAAACATAGCCCAGACTGTCTGCTAGCTGCCATAAATGCACAATAACATTTAGGAGCTGATTCATCCTGGCCAAGCACCATATCTAATACATGATTGTAGCATCGTAATAATGCGATATGGTGCAGGATGAGGATGATTATGTATGGGCAGGAAGATGGTGGAAGACATGGAAGAAATAATGCACTGACACGATTATGTTTCAGGCTTGAATTCTTTCCTCGGCATCATCATTGTCAATTGGCTGTGCTACAGTATGTCATTTCTAACATACTCTTTTTGAGGTATTTCAAGATTCCCTTCAGAATCTTGTATGTACATCTACAATTTACAGCAATTTGGAAGACCGCTCTTGAAGGTGTTATGTGTCTGCATGTGTGAGTGTGCGCATACATGTGTGAGTGTGCGCATGCATGTGTGAGTGTGCGCATGCATGTGTGAGTGTGCGCATGCATGTGTGAGTGTGCGCATGCATGTGTGAGTGTGCGCATACATGTGTGAGTGTGCGCATGCATGCGTGAGTGTGCGCATGCATGCGTGAGTGCTTCCACATTTTCAATACAAATTCCTTGAAAATTCTCACATTTAAGTGGTGTAGCATGAGGTCAGTTACTTTTGCTTAATATTATCTCAAACAATAGCAGACATCTCCAACTAGAATTGTGTTTGGGTATACTTGATTCATGAATCAGTAATTTGCTTGTACTCACAGTAAACTGATACATAATAAAAGATGCACTGCAAATTGCCTTGTTGTTAGTCTGTGTAAAATGTCCAAGACAAAGAGAATAATGTTACGTGACAAAGCACCTAGGTGATATTCGATATAACATCAAAGGAGACAAAATATTAATAGTAATGTTAAATTACACACCTTCAACTGTACAATTCATACTGATATGAATGTTATATGGTTATGGTCAGCAAAGTGGGATTAATTTGTAAGGAAAAATTTTCTTTCAAAAAATATTTTAGTTTCAACTATTAAAAGGATTTGCCTTTGACTATTCCAATATCATATAATTTGAGAGTATTACAGAATTGGTTGTGCATAAAAAGGCACCATCAGATTTGGTTCTACCAATCATGCGATGCATTGCTTTGAAAATAAAACCTCAATAATTTATTACTTATTATCACATAACTAGGAAACAACTGTTTGTTAAATTGTTCAATATGAAGCAGTATGTTACACTGCATAATAATTACATTACAGAAACTCCAAGTTCAATAAAATGCGGACAGATATCGAGCTGCTAACTGCCTGTTATTTCAAAGCCCAGTTTCCAGTCAGTAGTATGAAAACAGCCTATTTCCACCAGCCTGTCTATGTCCCAGACCCAGTCTATCGGAGCAGCTGAATGACATGGGCCATGCGCACTCGTGGGACTACATTCTGACTGGTGGAACGCATTGACCAGGCTAACGCATTCTTATATTAATGCACTAAAATATGCAATCGATACGCAGCAGCAAGCTAGCAGCAACAAGCCCCTATAAACATACCTGTCCCCTGGACTGTGCTGTACATCGAAGCAGAACAATCGCATCACTGGTCTATGTACAATGTACACATTCGTAATCTCATCCTGTGTGGGTATGGTCATGCTAAAACCACACAATATATATCTAGATACTCATTGTGGCATGGCAAATTCAGACTGTCTTCAATTGGTGTCAGTTTTAAAGATTCTTCCTTCCTTCAATTTGATTCGCTCGTCTGCAGGTTTTAACATCAAAGAAAATAAAAGATTTGCTATGGACCAAATCAACTGAGGAATGACTTATAAAACTAATATCCCTATCATAGTGCTATGGACCAAATCAACTGAGGAATGACTTATAAAACTAATATCCCTATCATAGTTCTATGGACCAAATCAACTGAGGAATGACTTATAAAACTAATATCTCTATCATAGTTCTATGGTCTCTGGTGAGAGGGCCGTACACGAGGGTGATCACTATATATGTGCAATGTGTAATGACAAGAATATTACCAGTGTAACATTTTATTAAATAAGAAGCTGTAAATTCTCCACGAAAAAGCTCCAACATCATAACCTTGCAGGAAGACGTGCCAAACTACTTGTCCGACACCCAGAGCCAATGTGCTAACGCTGAGCTTTGTTTGTTATTATTCATGACACCCAAGGCTTTTTTGGCTCGTAAAAATATGTACAAAGGGCATGTCTAATTATATTTACTGCTCATCAACTATGGTGTTACAAAAACCAGAAACGTCTTTTGCTTAAATTACGTGGTCACTGTAAATATCTAAATATCAAGAATACTTTGAGAACTACACTTCCCGACTGTGTTTTTCTTCAAAGTACTTTATGAAAAGCTTATACATATTTTTACAATTTTAAAAAGCTTTTAATTTACAATGTCTGTACTCGAACCTGAACAGCACATAATTATTATCTGACAGTTCGTGTGTGTGTGTGTGTGCGTGCGTGCGTGCGTGCGTGCGTGCGTGTGTGGTGGTGGTGGTGGTGGTGGTGGTGGTGGTGGTGGTGTGTGTCCTAGAAATAACATATTTATTAATATATTACCATAAAGCTACTGCTTGTCTAACTGAGATTGTTTATAGCTTTCCACAGCTCCACTGCTACGATGGCACTGACATCATACTTGATGTGACAAAATGACAGCACATAAAATATATCTAATAACAGGCATCCATGCACTCACTATTTCCACATAAAACAAAACACAAGCCATACAGGCATATAATATATATATATATATTCACAGCGCAGCACCATATAATAAGCAAATAAGCTCATATGCCAACCTCTCAGCCCCATAACCTCCAGAGGCATGCTCTGATGTGATCCACCTAAATAATTTCAAGCACTCCTAGAAAGGTCCCACGGATGAGGTGTTGCCATGGCAACACATCCTGTAAGCCAGACGGGCTGGGCTGATGAAGCCTGCAGCAAGACCAGGACTGGTGGCACAACCTGGTGGGAACTACTGTCACTACTTCTCATGGGTACGTGCTGCATGCAGGGCCAGGTTTTGCCCACAGTTAATAACGACCACAGAACACAATAACAGATTTCGTGGGTTTTCGGCGTGCTTGTGTGCTTTCTTGGATTTTATATTTCTTGATTTTAAGACACGTATAAAATTTCATCCAAGCAACTGGGAAATTCCATCATACATCACTCATGTATTTTTGCTGAGCACACAAAGGCAACAGCGTTGAGCTAAGCGAGACTGCCAAAAGGTCACTGTTGGAAAAGATAGGCTGCACTGAGCAGCTATAAAAAGGGGGATACCATACTAGGTAGAACCATAAAAAGAAAAGGACATAGGAGTAACAGATAGTGCTGACATGAAAGTTTCAAAGTAATGTGGAGTTGTAGCTTCAAAGAGTAATCAAATTCTCGGGCTAATTTGGAGACATGTTACATATAAGAAGAAATGGATAATTATGCCCTTGTACAAAGCCAAAGTTAAGCCTTATTTGGAATATCGCATACAAGCGTGGAGACCATATCATAAGATATAGAAAACGAAGAGCAACAAAACTAACTCCAGAACTGAGAGACTTTAGCTATTATAAAGCTTGCGAAACACACTGCCTAGGTCAAAACTGAGATTCTACAGCATCCATAAGATGTATCTAAAATAAACATTTGTTATACATATTGTTATACATATTCATATCAATTTATTCTGTCAATGTTCCTTTTAAGCCACTAATGCGTGACAAAAACACAGTCACACAACTTGTGGAAGAAAGTCTACTTATGTTGCATTCGTGCAGCGGCTAAAGTAATTTATGTACTGCAGCCAGAAATAGGAATGCTTACATCATTTTTTTTTACATGAATTTGTATAAATTTATGATATCAATGTTCCTCTTAAGCCACTCCTGTATGACAAAAGTTATACAAGTTGTGGAGAAAAGTAAATTTATCTTGCATTCGTGCAGCGGCTGAAGTAATTTTTATACTATAGCCAGAAATAGGAATGCTTCCTCTGTTTGACTGGTAATTTACTTTACATTAATTTTGATACATTTATTCTATCAATGTTCCTTTTAATTGAATGAATGTATCTTTATTTTTTCAACAACAATAATAGACAAACATAACAAAACACCATTTCATAACTATAAAATTAATCTGCTCATGTGTGATATAAAATAGTCATAAAAATGATGGAGAAACTCTACTTATGTTGCATTCGTGCAGTGACTGAATTAATTTATGTACTGCAGCCAGAAATAGGAATGCTTACATCATTTTTTTACATGAATTTGTATCAATTTATGATATCAATGTTCCTCTTAAGCCACTCCTGTATGACAAAAGTTATACATTTTGTGGAGAAAAGTAAATTTATCTTGCATTCGTGCAGCGGCTGGAGTAATTTTATACTACGGCCAGAAATAGGAATGCTTCCTCTGTCTGACTGGTAATTTACTTTACATTAATTTTGATACATTTATTCTATCAATGTTCCTTTTAATTCATTCATGTGGGATATAAAATAGTTATAAAAATGATGGAGAAAAGTCTAGTTACATTGCATTCATGCAGTGACTGAAGCAATTTATGTACTGCAGCCAGAAATAGGAATGCTTACATATATTTTTTACGTAAATTTGTATCAATTTATGATATCAAAGTTCCTCTTAAGCCACTCCTGTATAACAAGTCATACAATTTGTGGAGAAAAGTAAATTTATCGTGCATTAATTTTGTGCAACAGCTGCTGATGTAATTTTTATATTACAGCTAGAAACAGGAGTGCTCATTTTGTCTCACTGGTAGTTTACTACAGTACACGTTGCTTTATATAACCCCGGTAGACAAAATACAGACTGAAACAAACAAGGCCAAAAATCTGTTTGTTCTAGTAAAAAGCTGGACAAGTTACAGCAGACAAGGATAACATTTATTTAATTTTATGTCACAATAACGATATATACCACTAATTTACAGTTTTCGCTTATACATATTGTGTTGATAGAATCATTATTTACTCATTACAGTGTTTTTGCATTCATTTACAGTTTTTTTGTATCCTATGACCTTGTAGTGCAATAAATAACTGCAATGTTCCTTTTCAGTCGTTCCTGCATAACATAAAAAGTCATACAATTCGTGGAGAAAAGTAAATTTATCTTGCATTCGTGCAGCGGCTGAAGTAATTCATGTATTGCAGCCAGAAATAGGAATGCTTCATTCTCTTTAATAAGTAGTACGCAGTCATATTTATTTCCAATAAAACAATATATAATTTAATTTAAATTGAGAAAGGTACTATTTGACAAAAATCTAATCAGTATCATTGTGCCAGAGGAGAGGCTGGTAACATGTGATTTTTACAAGGAATGTTTGATAAGTTGCTCAAGTCACCAGTGACAACCTTCTCCCATCAACTCAAGTCACAAAAAATAATCCCTGGAAGACAAGAAACTGATGAGAAAGTCTCACATATTAGTGCCTATATCTGAAATGTATGATAACAACAAGGATTTTACAAAGTGTGATAACTCATCTACCGATGGTTGCAATGATGTCATAGCAAAGGTGACCTTCACTAGGTGGTCAAATCCTACGGCTGTCCCCAAACATTTCTACAGAATGGTTCTAACGTCAAAATTCCCCAAACACTAGTACAGAAATTAACAACAACCTGCTCATGAGATGGAAATGGAGACACATTTTGCTAACGCAAGTTTCCCTTCATGTAAAAAGTCAATGTACGACCATCCACAATGTACGACCGCCCACAATGTACGACCACCCACAATGTACGACCACCCACAATGTACGACCAACCACAATGTACGACCACCCACAATGTACGACCACCCACAATGTACGACCACCCACAATGTACGACCAACCACAATGTACGACCACCCACAATGTACGACCACCCACAATGCACGACGACCCACAATGTACGACCACCCACAATGTACAATCACCCACAATGGTACCCCTACACTCATATTTTCTTAAATATTTTTTTAAAAGTAAGTTCAAAGGTAGTACTGTATCTGGTCCTTGGGATTACTGAACTGGCTTACCTTTCAGCACCTTTCATATAGTGAAATAAATTGCCCAAGCACTGAAACAGCAGCAAGAGTATACGAACCCATCCTCTCGCTTCAGGGTCAAGCATTCAAGTAACTGTGCAACTGCACCCCCCAAAAAAAAGACCTCTTGCTGCTGCGATCTAGTTCCACAAAAAGCACAGGTTGCTACGGTGCAACAACAATCACACACAACTAACAACTACAAGAATCAAGAATCCTACCTGTCGATGTCTATTCTTCAGCTCTGATTCCTCAGTCATTCTTGGCTCTTGTTGATTCTCATGCCGGGAAGCGAATATCACATGTCTGTCACATGACAGCATCAGAAACTTGCAACCAGTGCCATCATGACAGCTACAGACAACTCAACATCTCAAGCTCGACTTGTCTTCTGTTGCCTTTCCACTGCATACAACTTCCAGCAATCGGCCGGGGGTTTTGAGAAATCCTTCCACTCCAATGAGCTGCTCCCAATACTGCTTAAAACTTGACCTAACACCACAAGGCAACAGACCGACAGTAAAACAAGCGACATGCATCATCCAAGTACACCGTAACCAGTCCAATATCTTCCACCTCGAGCAGCTGAAATATAAATATCACGAGACACATTGCAACAGGGATCAACACGTTCCTGAAATCACGGAAAACAAACATCGACGTGTGAGCTGCACTGACCCATGTTTCTGCCAACAACCCACCATCCCCATTCTTTCTCTCACTTTCACTTTCCAACTAGACACAACCGACTCGCCACTGACCTGGGATTGCCCCGCAGAGCGGCGTGGTGGAGGGCATTGAAGCCATTGTTATTCATGACTGCCATGTCTGCATGGTGGTCCAGGAGTAGGGTCAACATGTCATCTCTCTTCTTGCTGATGGCGTCATGTAGGGGCGTGTCTCCCTCAGAGTCCTACAATGTGCATGACAGTTGTGTCCGGTGAACATTTTCTATTTTTGCTCTCTGTTTTGATGAAATTCAGGTAGTAATATACCTATGATTAGATGACATGATGTCAATATTATCACTGCATTATACTAAGAGTCCTATTAGCAACAAAATGATACTTAATCCATATTTTTACGATAATTATTAACAATGTTATGATTTTTTTAAACGCCTCTATGAATAGCTCCAAATTTTGAACACCGTGATAGTTAAAAATAAATGTCTATGAATAAAATAAAATATACAATCAAGAAAAATATGTGTAAATAAATGTATAAATAAATAATAAATAAATAATGTCCAGGTAGAGACACGGCCTTAAAATCCCTCTTAAACATCCACAATGGTTTACCATGCCCATGCCTAGGTCAAACTAGCAAACCTTCAAATTACATATATCATTACAGACACAAAGACAATTCAACGTGGATTCTCCCATCCAACTTGCACCCACCTGTAGACCCGGGTGACAGGCGAGATCCAGCAGCACTTTCACAACACCGATGTGACCTTTGTTGACCCCAATGTGCAGGGGTGTCTGCCGACGTTTGTTGCGGGCATTGAGGTCAGCACCCCCGCGATGTAGCAGCTTCATGACGTCTGCCTCGTCACCAAATGCTGCATGATGGACGGCTCGGTCCCCGTCCTTGTCCTGTGAGTAATGATAACATATAGTGCCCAGTGAGTACTCATTAAATAATAATAACTTATAATAATAACTTAAAATAAATTTACAAAGCGCCGTATATCCGGAATAGAAATCCTGTTCATAGGCGAATAAATACAGGATTGCTCAAATGTAACCAATATAAAAAATATACTTACATAGTAAATATATTTTATAAAAAGTATATTTCAGTTAAACTGGTTCACACTGTTGGAAGGTTTGTGCTATATGATTACCCACAACACTTTCGCAGTGTATGGTTGATACAATGTAACCTGGTCTTTTCATGATTTGTCATTCAGTATTAAAAACGCTTGTATAAATGGTCATGAAGCCAGGACTAATTACAAACGACACATAGTTTACCATTATACATATACAAATTTAACCATGCCATTTCAACATATATAAAAAATCTTGGGGTTAAATTTGTATAATGTATAATATATATATATATATATATATATATATATATATATATTTATATAAATATATATAAATATATATACAATGCAATATCTCAAAACGTACTGAACCGATTTTCATGCTATTTTTACTGAGCACCTAACCGCACAAGGTTTATTCACTAGACTGTTTAGCTCAATCAACTGGTTAGGATTCCCTAACCCTAACACTTTATCTAACCCAAACCATAACCGGTTGATTGAGTAAAATTTTTCAGGGAATAAACATGTGATGAATTAGGTCACAGTGAAAATTCATGAAAATCGGTTCAGTAGTTTTTTATATATTGTATTATATATAGCTATAATGGTCAACTTTGTGTTGTGCGAGTGGTCACTTCCTCTCGACAAACTGCTGTGAAATTTTAATACAATTGTCTTTTCATCAAACCTCACCTTTTGGCCCATTTGTTATTTGAAGAATTTTTTTACCACTCTATATAGTCATTATAAAATTTGGTCAAACCATTGTATATGCAACAATTTATATTCAAATGTGCTCAGTTTACTCTCAAGTGCCTGAGCCTGGTTCATTGTTTGATTTTTAGATATTCGCCGGTGTCATTTTTACCAAAGTCTAACAAATTGTGCAGCAAAGCAACAAGCCTGCAAGAAGTCCAAGCTGTACAGGAAATGTGATGCAACTTCTTAGATGCCATCTCAAAGCATTAACGTTTGAAACTAACTTAAATTGATTTTATTGGAGGAGGGGCATCAATCAACTCTTTCTTTTAGTGTTGAACTCATCTATGTTTTTCCCATAATTGTTATTTTATTTTACAATTACAGTTCATAAAGGTGCTGATTTCTACCGCATGCAGGCAGTCTTGTGGTATGATGACTGAAATGTTTCCTGGTGAAAACAAAGTTGCCATTGTAATGTTCACATGGGCATATTTGATCATGGGTATCAATGTAATTCAAAGTAAAAAAAAACTTGTAGCAAGTCGTGCTTATTTGACATAATAGGGATCAGTCATTCAATGCACGCTGGCACACAACTCAATAAAACTTGAGCCGAGTGTTGATTTGACCGACGCAAAGTTGTTGAATCGATTCGAAAACCGAATCACGGCAATAAATGTTGCGTAATGTGTGCTGCTCTCTGACGCGACACTGCGCATGATCGGGCAATGTACACTGGTCTGCACCCGAACAAAACTTCAGTTGCAGAAACTGTGTTAAGTTGAGTCGGAGTAAAGCCAAACCACAACACTAACAGTGCGGGCAGTTCGTACATGAGTTGAGACAACTTTTGTTGTGCAATATACGCTGACCAGTTGCAAAGAGTTGTAGGATGTAGAATTGCACAACCACAGAACTGAAAACCATTGCTAGTCGTGCAATCTTGCGACATGCAACAGAGCTTTAGCCACGTACACTAGGAATTAGACATGTTAGTGTGCAAACTGTATATGCTAGCTGTCTGCCAGCCAAGTCTACACTCACCTCTATCTCCATGTCCACGTTGTATTTCATCAGTATCTTGATCACCTCCACGTGACCGTTCTGTGACGCAGCCTGCAGAGCCGTGTGACCAGCAAACACTCCATTCACCTACACGACAGACGCTACACTGTCACACCAACCATAGCATTGCCTACTTGACCAATGCTTTGTTGCCACCACAATCATTCCAGGCAAAAACAGTTAACATACTTAGTTACCTCCTCAACCTACATGCCATCTCTACCTGAAGTCAGTTTATTGTCAGAGTAACTAACAAACAACAATGTTTAATTACTTAATAAAACAATGATACTCCAGCATTGGGACTTAATGACAACAAAACCAAGTCAGTTGACATTGACATGACCCAGATTCTGAGATTGTCATAAAGCAGAAATGAAAAAATCTTCAAACCACAGGAGAAATTTCATTAAATGAAAATATATTACTTGGCACTTAGCATTTGCTAAAAAATTTGTAATATATTCTTTCCATATAATGAGTACCGGGTGGTCATTGTTTTCAAATAATTTCCATGTTCTCTTACCTGTTGAATAATATCAATGTGGTAAATATCTAGACATGCTATCTATTGATTTTTTTTAATAAGTTATTCCAGTGACCCCCCCTCAATTTCTCTCTGTACTGACACCACTTTGTTTGTATTTGGGTGAATAAATTATTTTTAATACCATAATTATGTATCTACACTCACGTCTGCCTCGGGTCGCTGCAGTATCTCCTCCACTTTCTGGGAATCACCGTTTGCTGCAGCTTTCACAACTTCTTCGTTCACATCGCCCGACACATGCGTCTCAAACAACTTCTTGAGCAGGGCACTGAGACGCTCTGTGGCAAACAATGGCATGAAGACAGGACAGGGCCATGATCGTCCTGCCACAGGATCTCCACAAAATAAAGATCATTTGCTTTAGTTTCACTTAAGGTAGCTGGGGCGGCTAGCAAGTCTGTTGATTTTTTATTTTTTCTTCTTCAAAACATGCTACGAAATACTGAACTGAACGTCGACACCACAAATAATCACCCGGCATTAATGTCATATTTTGCCAATCCATCCTTTAAAAAAACAGTCCTTTGGAAATCCCCCGATTTCTTAGAACTGCTGACGATGTTTCCATGGTAACGACCGCGTGTGCTAAGATGTTTGAACCAGCTACATTCATTCGCCGTGAAAGCGAAAAATAATATTATTGTCTGGTTACTGTGATTCCAGTACACATCAGTATTATATCTACCCAACTAAATCATTTCCTTAAACAAGCAAACATCAGCGCTAACATAGTTTATTATGCCACTGAACCTATAATGGAAATGGCCTGTGACCCTGGCCGGATAACAGGCCAATCAAAATGATCATAAACATGCCCTGCCACGTGTTTGTCAGATGGCTGGCGTAACCCAATATCATAGACGTTATAAATACAGATTCAAGGGCCATTTTGGCAGCAAATTAAGAGGACAATACGTAAAATGCCAGTGAAAAATGCCAGTGAAAATCGTCACATTTCAAGCATGATACATGTAGCTATCAACATTTCTGTTATCACTAACAATCAGGAAACGTTACCTAATTCAATTCAAACGATATAATTTTGCATTTTGTGGCTATTTTTTATATTCACAAATAAAAAAAATCTTGTAACAACCAAGTAAATGAAACACTCCAAATTTTATTAATATGGAATATTATATAGTATTTCAATTACAATCTGGGAAGAAAGGATTAATTTTATCTTAGACTTCTACTGAAACTACTCAATTCAAGACTAGCATATACTAGCCTCCCCATTTACCTTATTCAATAAATTATTTCTAATGCAATTTGTAGCATATTATAAATAAACAAACAAAAAGGGTGTATGACTTCTAGTTTGTTCACCCCTAATATGTACAAGGACAGAAGTTACAATTATATAACAAGCACAAATAAACTTTATTATTAACGTATCAATCTAGCTAAGCTTAACACTAAGAGATGCTCTAAATTGTAGTATATTTAAATGCATGCTTTCGTGTAGGTTTCTCCATGTTCCCTCTAACATCTAGCTAGCCACAAGACGGGTGTCATATTATGTTTGCAGGGTGTTTTACCAAAACAATTACTACAATAAATAGGCATTTACATCTATATACAATCTGATGTGAACACAAGTCTATTTATTTATTTTCCCACACAATAAAAATCATTTTAATGCTTTCACTAAAAATATTACTGTTTATCATGTTTTATTTCCACGAGCACATTCTACAAGAATTGTACCATTACTTACCTCCGGAGGAGTTGCCGATCGCCGTGCCATCAGAGGATGCCACCTTGGTGACTGCGGAGGGGTTGTATGTCCAGCACGTGCCACACACTTCAACCTTGAGGTCAAGGTCATGGTAGACCTGCTGCACGCGGCCAATTTTGCCAAGTGTCTACAACAGAAACTAGATATTGCACATATATACAAAATGCTGATAAATACATGTAGTAATTCCTGTCAGCATTCAGCCAAGGAACTAGTGTTCAAAGTTAAATTGGTATCAAACTTTGTAGATAAATTGTACAACTTCTGAAGATGGAAGAACTTCAAAGAATCTCACAGCTATCAAATCTGAAAATTGTGTTGTTGTTTTTTATAATTATTAACAGAAATTCAATTTAAATTACATGACAATGATTGCAGAATATGGTTTATTTACCATTATTTACATTTACAGTGTAACTGACTAAAAACAATAAATATGATTAAGGGGAGACATGGCAGCTGAAATTACGTTTTTTCATAAAAACATAAAAAAATATTTGTTTGTGTTTTTCGGTTAATTAGTATGTTTACTATAAGTACACTTCACGTTTTGACCCAAACATACCTCTAAATGAATTTTATTCAATAATAAACAGCACCCCTGCCACAATCGTATATCCACTTTTGTTCGCGAGAAGCGAAATCGGCTCAAATTTTTCGATGTTTTCGGAAACAAGAGTTTAGAAGTAGATATGGTGACTACATGTGATGGAAGAGTTAGAGTCGGTAGAATTACAACTAAGAAAAGAAAACTGAGAAATGCCGGCTTCAGCGGATTCGCCCGACACTGGCAACAGTGACTATGCTGTGTCGTTTGCTTTTACTTCCACGTCCGTGACCGACTGTCAGACAGGTGCTAGTGCTACTACGAGTGACAGTGTGGCTATGTTAGCTACAGGGACTGCAGCTATGCCCAGCTGCGCGTCGCATATGAAGCTGGCACTAATGCGTGGTGCCAATGAACAAGGCTTGATTGATCAAGATGTAGCAGTCTGAGATGACGGCTCCACTGCCAGCGTCAGTGACAGTACTGGTGGTAAGTTGTGTTTTATTTGCTTGCTAGTCCTATATTACAACCAGAGTTGTTTAATAAGGACAATGTACTCTTACCAACTGACTGAGGAATTCTTCAAGTAGACAACAGTACAAAATTTTTTAGACTTCAACTTGACTTCTACATACCAGCTATTGTTTACATAATTATGTACAATTAGTTTTATCTTATCTATCTGAAGAAGCTGGTAAGTCAATTGCATGAAATATATCTCAAGAAGTAATTTTGCCATCATCATAATAGTTTGATTGTTGTAATTATATCTACAAACTTGCCAAAATTCTAAAAAACAAATACTTTGAAAGTTACAACAGTTTTCGTTACAAAAAAAAATTTTACAGCCGTTTTCTCGAAACCATGTTTTTCACATTTGGAAGAAGGATATCTCTGGAAGTAATTAGGCTAGCTCCATAAGGTTTGGAATGTTGTATCCAGCTTATTTTCTCTACACAGCCACCAGATCACATTATACAAATAATCAAAAGTTTGAAAGTTATACAAGTATATTTTGCCAAAAAATAAGTATATTTTTCGGAAATTACAAACAAATAAAAATAAAATAAAACAATTTTTGTTTTAATAATATTTTCTGGTGGCTGTGTATCAGACTGCATACTGAATTTGATTCTGCAAGAATTATAATGATATCTTTGTTAATAAAACATGGCATTGATTCCAAATTTGCCAATATTTGTTCAAAATGGTGGCCATTTTATTTGTTACCATGGAAACGGGGGGTTTGGCAGAAAAATGTTATATATTTTTTACTCAGTATGACCCACTCTACAAATTGGCCTGAAAAAATTTAACTATGCAAATAAAAAAAAATCCCACCGAACTGCCGTGTCTCACCTTAAAGAAAACTGAATTGAGTCTACATAAAAGCCACCCTACCGGGACCATGGCTTCAGCCCATTCCCCATGGCCTTTCTGAAGGATCTTGATCCTCTCCATGTCACTACAGATCTGCACCAGATCACCCACGGCATACTGCGGTGGCACTGACGGCTCACTAGGTGTCGCCACTGCTGCTGAACTTGCCGGGTTCACCTTCGTCAACACGGCCGGATTAAATGTCCACCTGGGGATGAGAACCTCCAATAAGTAGGCTGTAATTGATGATATATAATATAAATGGTCGAATCTGATGATCCGTTGACACATGGTGTTCAAGGGTCATGGAAAAAGGTGTTTAGAGGCTATCACCTTTATTGCACATGTAGAGCACACCGAGCGTATAAGTTTCCATAGGTGTGACAGATATTGTGGGCTGTACAAACATGAAAAATATATTTAATAGCACCACCAGTCACACTCACCAAATTATGGTTATATATTAATAGCATTCATTAAACAAACGTTGAAGGGAAAAACATTGTTTTGCCACATCTGAAAACACCAACGGTTCATGAAATACACCCATACATGTGTTTGTGTGTCAAAAAATAATACTTCCCATCCCTTCCAAGTGCTATCTTCTCTTACGAAATAATAATTACCAGTACTTCCAAGTTCCAACACAACTGAGTCTGAAATATGGATGTTTCAGTTTTATATATTCGGTATACTGAAGCGAATGTCTGGAAACTAAGATTTCACATCACAAGGCAGACTGCCTTTTTTCGAGGCAGACAGAATTTTTCGAGTTTATTAACTTTACATTTTAACTTTTTACACATTTTTTACACTAGCATGTATATTAAATGTGTTGTGCATGGATGTGCCTGTACAAACCTGAAACAAAATGAAATCCCTTCATGGTTACATTTAGCTTCAGTCTACATCACGTGGATGTCAACTAACTGCGTGGGAGTTCTCACTACAATCCCCTCTGCTGGCGACCACACATGCCATACCTGTTTCCACTTGGATACGACACGACTATGTCGTGGTCTTCATCAATGCCTACCACTGTCCCTGTGGTTCCGAGGCACTGCAACCAACAAACCCACACACCTGTTATTACTTGTGTCACATCAATCATCTCAGTGGAAAACACACTGGCAATATTACTTCTCTTACAGTAGGACGCTCCTCTTGAATCAGTGGTGACAGAACTGAAGTCTCTCCTAATTGCTGCATCAACATGAGAAATGTTTACTAGAATTTTTGTCAGCTAGGAAAATCATTTTTGGGAGTAAACTAATGTTTGCAAATGTCGTTCACTTTTAATTTCCAAAGGGCAATGTATTACTACCTATATATTATATCCATGAAATACATAAATCAGACTCATGAAGCTTTAAATTGATGACAAACTAAAACCCAAGTTATCCCTCAGTTGAATAAGTGGTTATGCTGGGTAATAATTAAACCCATTCAAGTACATGACATCTAAAAGTCATTATGACTACACTAGATATCTACAAAGATTTCCCACTCAAAAATATAGTCAAATCAGTTATTTAGCCAATGTTATCAACGGATAAACTTTTCCATTTTTACACAAGTTCAATTACACTTTATAATTTCATGCCAAGTGTGAAAGCCAGCTAAGACGAAACTGGCACACCTCTGCTGCCACCTAGTGAGAATGGTTGACATCACAACCGCGCTGTGACTGACCTCAAACATGCCGTCAGTCCAGCCACCATGTCCATGCTGTAGTGACTGGACGATTTCTAGGTCAAGGTCGACGTTGACCTTGTCTGCAATTTGCAGACCACCTGGTGCAGCCCTTGACCCCGACCCTTGCTCACCTGAAGGTCAATTCGCTACAGATGTGTTTTGATACCAACTTGTGTAGAAATGTTTTTTCTATTTTATGCAATTTTATCAAAACAATATGATACATTAGTAAATATTCTAGATTCTACAATTATGGAAGAGCATTATTTTAAATAGCATAATCTCATTACATTTCAAAAGTGTGGCTGTGTGTTTAGTGAGTTACATATGTTTAGTTAGTCAGTTAGATATTTTAAACTATCAATATTTTACAAGTGTTTTATAGAGAGTTCAGTCAGTTCACTAATAGATTTGCAATATATAATAGCAGCAAGTCAAAAATGCATGGATGCATTCACGATGGGACACAAGATTTGAAGAGTTTCAACAAGCCAACTGATCTGCTGAACTACACACCAAGCTGCGGCAGGTGATCTCTGTAGAATGATCCGCCTTTCGCATCATTGACTACCTTCAAGTCAGACTGCACACAGAAAAAAACATTTCAAACATACAAAAGCTTTACCAAAAAAAAAACAAGGAATGAAAAATTACTGAGACCGTTTGCCTTCATATGCATTTCAACAAAAATCAACATTAACAAATATCACTATTGAATAATATTTCACTTTTAAAATATTATTTTTTTTGTGTGTTGAATCCTGGCTGCTGAATACGGTGCTGATACTAAAGAAAAAATGGCATAAAAAGTATTCCCCAAAAGGACTTATTTTATTTTTGCATTACATTTTTTTCAAACCCAGACTAATTTTCTGTTACTTGTTTCTTAGACTCTCCTAGTCTCCACTGATGGAGAACAGTGCTAGTAACTACTGAATGTTAACTGCTCTATGAAGACATCTCTCTAAGTGTCCACTCACCATCCCCTCAAAGCCAACCCTGTAGAGGTTCTTGGCACCGTTGTCCCAGAGTACATAAGCAGCACTACGAGGACTTGCTGCACTCCAGTCCTGCAAGCAGCAAGATGATACCATTGTATCATGTACACATCATACCACTGTATCATGTACACATGATACCATTGTATCATGTACACATCATACCATTGTATCATGTACACATCATACCACTGTATCATGTACATATCATACCATTGTATCATGTACACATCATACCATTGTATCATGTACACATGAACACAATGCAATTGCACATACCAGGTGTTTGAGAGTGCAGATTTTACTTCAAACAAGATTTCAACCATTAACTAAGTCATTCACAAGGTAATTTTCTTTCTCCACAAACATGAATCTTAGCAATGTAATAACCATATCTATCTACCCATTTCCAGTTAGAGTAACACTAGTGTTGAGCTAAGTTGTCTATACATTTTATTGCTAATTTTTTTACATTTTACCAGCAACATAAAGGTAACAGATTTTTTTGTTCATGTCACAAATATAAAGATAAAACAAATCAAAACTGCCTGTACATTTATTTAATTGGTAAATCTAAATTTTCTATATATGAATTTTTTTTCTCAGCTGATACGTTCATTGTATCTGTGAATATCAACAGTTATCATTACTTTTCTACCTGTAACTTTTTTAATATCTAAAACAGACACGCAGGCACAAATAATTAACCAACCTGTATTTCTGTGACTTTTCCCCTCCGCCCATTCCCACCATCTTGATCTTCCCACTGCCAGTCCACCCCGCGGACCACCCGCGCCCCAGAAAAGATACCTCGGGCTGTCACCTTCTTACTCTTTCGACGTGGTTCTACCAGAACTCTGGTGACAAAAACACACACTTTGCACAGATAAAATAGCATACTCACATGTATATTCCTACTTCAATGGTCATGTGTACAGTGTGTTCTAATAAATTATTGTAGTAGTAATTATATTAGTAAATTTAATAAACAAGTGACATCATTGATTTTCAAAAGATCCTTTGTTTACATAAACAGTGATATAGATATACCAAACTAATTTAGGCAGGTGATTTGTTACCTTTTTGGTGGCGTCACCATTCCACTTTGTCGAGATACTTTGTAGCTTTCTTAAAAGTTTGGATATTGTATGAATACCTGTCATAATGTTAGACTTTCCATTACTTAGTAAGTACCGCTAGCCAAGAAGTACTGAATGATGGTTATATTTGGATATAGACCTACGTCCACAAGAAGAATATAAAATTACCGTAGACTGCCCGGAGTGTTGATGCGAAAGAACCGATGACGCAAATTGTGCTTGTCACCATGGTAGCACACAGAACAGAGGTCATAGTTGGCACATTCCGCACACTTCCACCGCAGACCAAAGATTGGCTGCTGTCGACATGTGTCACACATTGTCCCATCATGCTTCAAGCCTGTGCAAGAAAGGAAAAACATCAATAAAACTGTAAGTTATAACCAGACAAATAAACTTAATCTACAATTCTATATCATATCGTACATTAGCTGCAGTAATGTGTTGATGCTTGATGGTAAGTTAGAAAAATTAGTATGGGTAGTTATATGAGATTATCATATTGTAAATACGGTATGCTGGATGGGCAAGTTTTCATAATACTAAGAATTACTACATTATAATACTAAGAAAATGATCAATGCTAAAGCGATGCCTTTCAATAAAATGTAGATCTATATTATTATTAAGCAACCAATGTCACTTACAAAGTTAGAAAAGCTAGTTTCCAGTATAAACTTTGAACAAGTGAATTTCCACATGACAATGTTGTCTGACAGCCAAGACAGCCACAGGTATAAAAAAGTATGCATTATATGCTTGTCAAAACATACTAGTAATTATCCATATTGGATAAGATGGGAAGGAAATGTCAGGAACTTTTGAATCTTTTGAAGAAGTGGACAGTGTGGAATGAGCTTCCCGGACAGTTCGGCACATGATGGTTGAGCACATGATGGTTCGGCCCACACTGCCAGATGGTTCATCCCAGTCATTTCGGCCCACACTGCCAGATGGTTCATCCCAGTCATTTCGGCCCACACTGCCAGATGGTTCATCCCAGTCATTTCGGCCCACACTGCCAGATGGTTCATCCCAGTCATTTCGGCCCACACTGCCAGATGGTTCATCCCAGTCATTTCGGCCCACACTGACAGATGGTTCATCCCAGTCATTTCGGCCCACACTGCCAGATGGTTCATCCCAGTCATTTCGGCCCATGCAGACAGATGGTTCGGCCCATTTCATAGAAATCCATGCCAGTATTGAATTCAGCTACGGTCATTTCTGTCTAAGCTACAATACTAGGCTAGTGCTGCCGGTGGCCATTTGAGCCATAGGCCACATGGTATCAACATTTTCATTGAAAAGCATGCAGAATAAATGAGCGTTTGCTATTTTCTTGATGTATCAGGGTTTTTGTTGAGTGTGGCTATAGCATGGACCATGAACCCCAAAGCAGGGACCACTTATCATGCTCAGTCTGTGGTCGAGCAACTACATATCACAGACCACTGTGGATATACCAGGAACTTATATATAATGTAATTGTACCTTCAAAATCCAGGAGTTTGGTTTATATAGCAATAGAAAATTACTGTTTTGCCTAATTGCCATTTTATCCCAAATAGGTCAATAATGCCCATGTTCATAACTGTGTAACAAATTAATTAAAATATTATGAATTATCGCACAGCAACAAACAGCAAAGGTTACTAATAGTACCTTGTTGAAATGAACATTGGAAATTGTTGTGTGTCCAAACTTTGTGTATTTCCAAATTGAAAAAAAAACACAAAAAACTAATGCATTACATAATTGTTAAAATGTACATCGTTTGCCACAATTGGCCACATAATTGTTCTGCTTTGGTGTTTGTTAAGGGGGATTATTCAAGGTTGATTTGATAGCATGTGCTTCTTTGTGACACATTTTTTCAAAAGGAAGCAAGTGACACTAAGTCACCAAATAATCAATGTCATAAACATTATAGTAACGTAGGCAAGAATCGTTGTGCCGAGCCAGTCGCTATACGTAATATAATATGCTATTTTCACAAAAATCAGAAGAAACTTTTGTCAAAGACATGCATATTCTAAATTACTAACAATTATTTCATCGTTGCAGTGCAAACAAATTGTTAGAAAAGTTGTTTTCAATGAAAAAATTATGATTATCGAATGACACAAATTATATCATATACTTGTCAATAACCTAGGGCCTACGCTATAGCGAATGGTGCAGCAACCAGTTTACAAGTCATTTTTATAAATGCACAGTCGAATAGTCCGTAGAATTGTGGCTTACTGTGATATAATATGCACAAGAGAGCAAAGCAATACTGTTTTGTCTGATATCTCAAAACACCTCATCGTCACTTGATCCCTTTTGCCATTTCATGGCAGTATAGTGCCAGACTAGGTCACTAGTAGGGGTTCGCCATGTGCCAGCAGTGAACACTAACCAGTTCCGTAAAATTCTGGCAACAATGGGATATTCAGACGCTATTTAAGGATAATGTTAGCCAAGTTCAGTGACTAACATTTTAAGACATGCTCTAACAAACGTTACCTTTTCTTATAAGTTTGCTTTTAAAAAAATACCCTTAGACTTCTTTTTTTTGCTGAACTAGCACCGCTACGGTATGGTTGCCAATCTGTCCGCTATGCGTGACGTGATTGCTGATCTGTCCACTAGGCGCTTGGCAGACTGTCTACTAACTACGAACCACAAGTAACGCTACAAATTGTGGGAAGTAAATATGCTTAGGCGACGCGTAAAATGTCTGTGCGAATGATTTAAAACTAACGTTTATTAACACAAAATGACATTAGTTGACCAGCGCTGTTTTGTTTCCACATGTCGTGATTATCAACGATTGCTGACCTGTCTGTGGGACATCGACGCTGCAATGATTAACACAAAAGCGGGTCGGTCATTAGCTGAATATGATGAATAATAAAAATCGACTTTCCTCTACGATAGCCAGGTACATGGACCGCCATAGCCGGGTAAATTACCCGGGTCCCGGTTCTTAACAAAAAGTTGCATGTTAAAATTTTTTTTGGCTAAAGCAATATGTATTTGACTAAACCAAAATTTGGGGCTTTAGTCAAAATGGCTAAACAGTTTACAACATCAGAGTTAGCCCAGTAATATAAAATATGGTGTGCTTCGCTTAAAAGAAAGAAATTATGATTATGCAGATACATGAACATACTAACATACTAATTATAATAATAATAATATATAATTATCATAGAGCAATATCCATAAAATAACCCAAAGCACTTGACATAAATAAATAATAGCAGCAAGAAAGCAGTGGAGCACAAGCCAAAGTACTCATGTAAATGAATGTAATATCTGCTTGAAAGATGTGAAGGGAAAGCATAAAGCTATGGCTTGTGAAATTTGTGAAAAGTGGTACCACATTGAGTGCCAGAACATCTCCGAACAAGTTTACAAGTTCCTTGTCAAAGAAGGGAACAGTGTGCACTGGTTTTGTGACAAGTGCAATGGTGCAGCAGCAAAAATCTATAAAATGGTATGTGCAGTAAAAGTCAAACAAGATGAAATAGAAACGAAGGTGGATTTTGTGACAGAAAAGGTCGAGCTCCTAGAGAATGCGATGGAAGCTAAGATGGATGCAAAAATAGCAGAGCTCAGGAGAGACCAAGAAGAGATAGAAAAATGCAGAACAAACCTAATAATATACGAGGTAGCAGAATCAAATAGCCCAGACAGTGGAGAATGCAAAAGGGATGACGAACACAAATTGAGGTCAATATTCAGAAAGTTGCAAGTGCAGGAACCAGATGTAAAGTCGGTCAGCCGACTAGGCAAGAAACAAGAAGGGAATGTTCGGCCAGTCAAGGTAGTCTTTGGCAGCGAGAGAAATAAACAGGGTGAAATCACTGAGAATGTCCAAACAGAAAGACGATGCAGAGGTATTGAAGTATATACACATTGCTCCAGACATGACTCAGAGACAACGAGAGGAGCGCAGAGGATTGATGAAGGAGTTGGAGAAGCGTAAGCAAGAAGGAGAGAAAGATCTGGTCATACGAAATGGCAGAATAGTCCAAAGAAAAATATTTCGGAGGGAGGGAAATTCAACTGACCAGGCAGGGCTAGAGAGAAAACACTAAGAAAGCAGTGAATCACATCAAAAAAAAGAATCACTGATAGCACAATCAGCACATGTGACTGATGAGGTACAGGTGGCACAACAAGCACAACATGAGACTGATGAGGTTCAGGTGGCACAACAAACAAAAGTTGGACAAAGCACAGCACGATCTGCACCAATTATGAATAAAATAAATTGTATGTACACAAATGCTGACTCACTTATGAATAAACTGTCTGAATTAAAAGCACAGGTGACACAATCACAACCAATGATTATAGGAATCACAGAGGTGAAACCAAAGAAATGTAGGTTCAACATAGTACCATGTGAACTTCAACTAGAAGGGTATGAATTATTCTCAAATTTGGAGAAAGACGGGAGGGGAATATGCCTATATATTCATAGGACACTTAAACCTACCGAGTGTACCATAAATGATACTGCAACATTTGAAGAATGACAAGAAAAGACAAGATACTTATTGGGTGCATATACCGTAGCCCAAACAGCAGTGATATAAATAATGAAAAGTTATGCCAACTAATAGGCAAGATAAACGTGGCAAATGCTTCCCACATCCTAATGATGGGAGATTTTAACTATCCACACATTGACTGGGTGGATGATTCAAAGATTTGTGAGAAAGCAAGCAGAACAGAAAACCAGTTCCTGGAAAGCATTAGAGATGCTTTTCTTACACAACATATCATGGAACCAACACGCTACAGGGTAAACCAAGTTCCACATCTATTAGACTTGATATTTACAAATGAAGACGAAATGGTAAACAACTACGATGTAAAGGATCCTCTCGGAAAGAGCGATCAATGTTTGATCACATTGACGTATCAATGACAAACACCAGTTACATGTCAAAGTGGCAAATCATTTCTGTATGAGAAAGGAAACTATCAAAAATTACGAGGAATGCTGCAAGATGACTGGGAAACCAAATTTGTGAATCTTGATGCAGAGGATAGCTGGGAATTGCTTATAAGTAGGCTTAAACAGGCAGAGCACGAGTGTATCCCAAAGAAGAAATCAGGGCAAACAAGAAAATATAAGCCAATTGGATGAATGCGAAAACACTGGACAAAGTGAGAAAGAAAGATAGGGCTTGGAAAAAGTACCTACGGACAAAGGAATGGAAAGACTACCTAGATTACACCAAAGCCAGGAATCAAGCAAGAAAGGCTACTCGACAAGTAGTCAAGACACTGGAGCAGTCCATAGCAAAAGACATTAAAAGTAACCCAAAGCATTTCTGGAGCTATGCTCGGTCAAAGATGAAAACAAGACCAAGAATTGGTGATCTCCAAACGGAGGAAAAGGCAGAACTGACAACCACGGATAAAGAGAAGGCAGAGGCCCTGTGTAAATTCTTTAGTGATGTCTTTACCAGAGAAGACCTAATAAATGTGCCAACATTTGAGGAGCATCAGGGAATTGATAATCTAGATGATATCAACTTCACTGCTGACGATGTTGAAAAGAAATTGGAAAACCTCAAAATCGGATAATCACCAGGTCCTGGTGGCATACATCCCTGGGTACTAAAAGAGCTTGCTAAAGAATTGAAAATGCCACTGTTCATCATATTCAGGAAGTCACTGGATACAGGCGTACTACCAAAAGTCTGGAAAATTGCAAATGTATCGCCAATATTCAAGAAAGGCAGTAGACATCTAGCAGCAAACTACAGGCCAGTTAGCTTGATGGCAGTGGCATGTAAAGTCATGGAATCCCTGGTCAAAGATGCCATAATAATACACATGGAAAAAACAAATTAATTGCAGACCAGCAGCATGGTTTCGTTTCTGGGAGATCATGTACCACACAACTAATTTCAACATTGAAAGACTGGACCAAAATATTAGATGATGGAGAATGTGTGGATGCAATATACATGGATTTAAAGAAGGTTTTTGACTCAGTACCACACCAGAGGCTGCTTGCAAAGTTAAAAGGATACGGAATAAATGGAAAACTTCTGAAATGGATTGAAACATTTCTCACCTGTCGCAAACATCGAGTATTAGTAAATGGAGCAGCATCTTCGTGGACGGAAGTAGTAAGTGGGATACCACAGGGCAGTGTCCTCGGACCTATTCTTTTTATACTATATATTAATGATTTAACAAATGTTGTAATATGTGACATGAAGATTTTCATGGATGATACAAAATATATCACAAAACTTCAATGAGGCAAGATTGTATAAACCTACACAAAGACATAGACAGATTACAAGACTGGGCTGAGAAGTGGCAGTTAAAATTTCACCCACATAAATGCAAAGTTCTAAGAATTGGACATGGGCACCCAGAATTTACCTATACTTTGACAACAGAAACAGGTGCAAATCCTCTAGAGAAAGACCTAGGTATCTCAGTTGATGACCAGTTAAAATTTACACAACAGGTACAGCAGGCAGTGTCAAAAACAAATAGATTGCTGGGTATAATACGACGAACATATCAATACTTGGATAGGAAAACCTTTCTTCATCTATATAAGGGACTAGTCCGTCCTACTTTGGAATACGGTGTGGTAGTCTGGTCACCGCAGCATCAGCATGATATTGATGCTGTGGAGGCTGTCCAGAGAAGAGCTACTAGGATAGTCCCAGTACTGAGACATTTAGGTTATGAATCTAAATTAAAGGCATTAAATTTACCAACACTGACATATCGTTGTTTACGAGGAGATATTATTGATGTGTATAAATACTTACATGGCATTTTTACCTCTTCGCACGATATGTTTAACCAAGACTTATACGAAGGCACACGGGCTCATTCTCTAAAGTTGTTCAAGGACCGGATTAAACGGGAATTAAGGAGGCATTTCTTTAGCCAGAGAGTCATTAATATATGGAATTCACTTCCAGACACCGTCGTCACTGCACCGTCAGTAAATACGCTTAAAAATCGACTAGATAAACACTGGCGAAACCAGGCAGTCAAATATGACTACAAAGCCAAACTAAGGCTAGCCAAGAGCGGTACATAGCCATAGGCAGATTTTGCCTGAAGACCGAAGAGGATATGTATGTATGTATGTATGATG
Organism: Lamellibrachia satsuma; assembly: GCA_033239005.1. Classification (NCBI taxonomy): domain Eukaryota; kingdom Metazoa; phylum Annelida; class Polychaeta; order Sabellida; family Siboglinidae; genus Lamellibrachia; species Lamellibrachia satsuma. The sequence goes on along the minus strand of BSQZ01000062.1, from coordinate 1,277,348 downwards.
TTGATTGTGATGATGTTAAACCTGGCTGATTGATTGATATTCGTTTTAAAAGTAAAAACCCTGAAAACAAACACTTCTTGCACTAACCAGTGGAGGCACTGTCGAGGATTCGCAAATCGTATGCACCCGCACATCGGTAGTTGGCTGCCGTCCCGTTATCCCACACAACGACCACTTCTTCGGGAGATTCGAAGTTCCTGACAGTTCCAACGTGACCATCTCCCCCATCTTGTTTACCCCACTTCCAGTCTGGCCCTCGCACCACCCGTGCCCCAACACCTTCCATCATATTCACCCGCACGACCCGGTTTGACCCACCGCCGGCTGGATCCATTTTAGGAGGATAAAAGTCGGATAAATCCAGTTACTTCCCTCTCTAAAATTCCCCTCCGTCGCAGATCGGTAAAATGGGCCCAAGATGGAGATTCTGTCAATTGTTCGATAGGTATTTAAACGAGACTGTTTTGAACGGGGACACATACTTTGATCATTCCAGCAACATAATAATAATAATACTTATTATTATACTCATCAACATCAATATCATTATCATCATCTTTATTATTGTTATCATTACACATTGTGCGTGCGTGCGTGTGCGTGCGTGCGCGTGCTTGCGTGTGCGTGCGTGCGTTGTGTACCTCTGTGCGCATGCGTGTGTGGCTTAGTGTGTGCTTCTGCGCGTGTACATGTGCGTGTGTGCGTGCGCGTGCAAGTGTGTATGTGGGCACGCGCGTGCGCGTGTGTATTTATTAGTTCAGCTTCCTGCTCCTGCTTCCTGCTATGTTTTTTCTGGCCGTCCTTGACTTTTTAGTTTGTCATTGCCGTATGTATACTGGTGTACAACACATATGGTTATATAATTCCACTAAACCAGTAGCGCATTTGGGGGAGCATTGGCCATGTCCCCATTTGGCCTATTTTTGTCGTATTTTTCAGTAGCGCCGCTACATGCATGGTAACACGGGTGAATAGGCTTAGCCCCATTTGGCCCACCTCTGTGAGATCCTAGATACTCTACTGCACTAAACATTATTTTTTTGTCAATACTTACTCAATCTGTAGAGCTGTTACAAGTATATTCCTCTCCCCGTATTGGCATAGGATTTAAAATCACCCACATTAATTGATACTTGCAAACTATCTATATAAGATATTAACAAAACTGCCTTAAAACGTCAACTCGCCACACCACATCCAGCGATTTTTACCACTTCATTCCCCCATCAGCTATAAATCCAACGTGTTCAAACATAGTTTCTTTCCACGCACAGTTACATACTGGAATGCCTTAATTAACCCCGGAATCCCCAACAGTGAAACAACATCCAGTTTTAAAAGCAAATTAGAAAAATAACTTTATTATGTAGCTAACTGGAAGTCCCGTGGACAGCATCCGTGTACGTAACCACATCACTCAAATTATTTGTTAATTATCTCTACAAGAAATATGTTTTTTTTTCTTTTTTTCTTTCTAACTCTCAGTGACTGATGTTGTCCACTGGGTGTCCGCGGGATTATATGAACCGAATGGTTCTTCCCGTTATTCATGTAGATGTAGAAAACATGTTATATAATAGCATCCCACGAAATCAAATCATATGATGCCGTTCAAATCAGGACTGAAAAATATTAAAAGGAACGGTGTTTCTGGTTGACGTTCTACAAATATTATAATCCAGACGATCATGAATATAATTAAAATATGCTTCGTTCAGCAAAGTTGTACTTTCCAGGAACCCCCTGAATCTAGAAAAACAGAATACATATATACTTAGAAGTTTTTAAAATGTATGAAATTATTGTACAATTTGGCTTCACCGACGCGATCGTGCATAGTAGTCTCAGCGTTGTCGCGCAAGTAGCTCTATGTGGCTTGCGAACGCAAAGATGGCCACTCCGGCGAGGGGTCGGTACCGTTCTCGCCGGAGGGTCGCAGCTTTTAATTTTCTCTCCAACATTTCGCTGGATGGAAGCCATCGAGACACGAAATATGATATGTTCAATAAAAGTGGTATATTTGAAACTACTGCGCTACCGCAGCAATTCCGTAAACGTGAAGAAACACCAGTTCAATCGGCCAACAAAGTGCCGACGCTGTCACCACCCGTCGGCGTCGATCAAAACAAAACCGGTGGCGATGCCGTTTGTAAGGGAAAGTCGGTCATCGGCATTGCAAAGTCTAGAGAATGGATATGCGCCAATACTGTCTCCGATTTGTTTGAAATAATGACATCTGCAGATGTATCATGCGAAAAAACGACCGATTCGTCTCCACCGAAACGTCACAGGTGCGAATCGTCTTAGACTTTGTTAATTAAAATCCATTTTAATTAATAATACTTTTTTCTTCACTTTTTTGTATTTTCTGTTTATTTTTGTTGTTGATTTAGTAGCTACTTCAGGACAACACTTCTTCGTGCTTAGTTTTGCTTTTGGCAATCCTGCATTGCCATTGCCATTGGGCCTGCAAAAGCTTGACAACTAGAGTAGAGTAGACATTTTGCAACCCCACCAACCATTAGGGTCATGCCTCATTTAGACTTCCTTGTGCATTACAGACGAATGTAGGGCATAGTAAGTTTGGATATAGGAAGTTTTAAAAAATTTGTACGATCTGACATATAAGTGCAATTGAGCAGGGACATAGCCAGGTTTGCTGGTGAAAGCTGTTGAGAGTGAAATGGTTGATTTTTAGATGATTTTAATAGGTGGAAGGATATTTGTGATTTTTTTGGCCACTAGACGTGTGCGCCATAACTAATGCCAATATTGGTAAACACTGACGGGTATCGCACATACAGGCATATTACAGGAGTTAGAAATGTCTAATTTTTACAAAACTCAACCAGCATGTCAGTGGGATGATGACAGCAGCTGGTAAAAAGAATTTTTGATGGTCACGTTTTCTTATAATCATGCAAAATGTAAAAATGGCCACCATTGGGAAATGTAACTGTAGGCTGAACCCATTAGCATTGGCATTCGTAGGGTAAATTCAGAACCAGAAACTTGCATGACATTTTTGTTCAAATACACACCCTGAGTCCTGACGCTGCTTTGTCCAAACAAGGAGTGTTGTCAGTTGCTCCGACTGCGGAAATTAACATGCACAAGTTTTGTTCTAACAGAGCTTGTTCATATTCGGGTGAAAGGCGACATATTACTCGCCAGAAACGACTGCATTCATGCTCAATATCTGGAGATGACACATCGACAGATACAAACAAGGACAGTGACACACCAAATGTCTCCACAGATTATCTTAAGCCTTGTAAGTGTGACCCAGTCTGCCTGCTAAGTTAATCGAATTGTGGACATATGTCACCAATGCTTAAACTGATAATATGCGCCTTTAGTTTTAGTGGATATCTCTATATATTTATGCTTTTCAGTGAACTGTACTGAAATGTCACAACATGAATAAAAAATATTGTCTAGATTTTAGTTATCTTTACACTTTCATGTAAATATTTGTTGTGCTGGTCTCATTGACAAATGATACACCTATGCAGTGTGCACCATGTCTGTATCTTTATAACATTCACATACTCTGTTAATATCTCCAGATGTAAGTTAGTGTAAAAAATATGGAACAACTGCACAAATATTTTAGACGGTTTTACCTTTCAGTTAATATACAATAAAACTGAACTTAATATAAATAAATGCTAAAATTATATTATGAAAACAAAACTATTATTTTTGCAAAGATTTTCACAGGATGGTTTAACATTTTGGATTATGTAATTTACTTTAGATTAAACAAACACGTAGCACAAGATGTTTTTAAATTGCAGGCTAAAATTAAAGATAAACTTATAGATAAGACATAGGATAGTTGTTCATTTTCATGTTTGGTAGGATGAGGTGTGTATTAAGTACTATAGATTTAAAATAGGTTGATGGCATGTAGTTGTTCTGCACTGTATGCAGCCTTTCATCATTATATGAAACGCACATTGTTCATAGAGCACCATGCCTCCTTGCATATATCTTGATGCCAATTTCTTAAGTTGATTGCTTGTTCTATTACCCTTACAACCAATTTCTTATAACCTGTTGAACTTTTGCATTCCTGGTTGTGCACTAGATTTTGTGACTAACTGCGTTCGAACTTTGGTTGTTTGTTGCACTGTCAGCTTCATCGGTCACTATGGCAACCCGGACACGCCAATACTCAGCAAGCAGTTCCAGCTCTGTTGGATCAGTTGCTAAACTGGTCAGCAGGGAGGTATACTTCATCAAACCCGACAAAGATCGAGTGTTTAAGAAGGAAAGGTAGGATGTGGAAGCTGCTACGTTCACCAAACTCTTGTATGTTATTTCACTTGCATGTTTCAGAGACATTTCTTTCTAGCAGAAAACATATCAGCATGTTCACCTTTTGTTTGTATGCTAATATTATGATATTTTATATGAATTAAATTTTGTAGAAAAATATTAGATGGTTGTCTTGAGATGTTACCTTTCAGTTAGTCATATCTGATGTGATATAGGTACGTATGCGTAAATGTTTGCAAATGCACTGTACAGTAACTGAGATTTTAGATTGTGTGTATTGACATTAGATGTGGTATGGGTTATGATTTCTTTGTGCTCTGTAACAATTGTTTCTTTGTACAGCTGAAACAAACTTTTGTAAATGTTTTTTACTGATATGTTAACACAAGAAATGGCAGCTGATAAATCATGCTGTGAAGCACAGGCACACATATTGTGGGGATTTATTATCCAACATTCTCGAATCTCGATAATATTTTATACCAGTATTAACTTTCTGTAAAATAAAGCTGTCCATTTGGATAACAAATGCCATGAAATGGGTGATTTTACATTCCTGCTTAGGTGGGCTAATTTGTCGTTCAGTATTTTGCTCTTGTTTGAAGATATATAATTGCATTGTCAGCATTAAAAGCCAGAGCCTTTTGTCTATAAAAAAACATAAAATGTAAGCACATCATTACTGTGCATCTGCCAAGTTAAAAAGGAATTTGATCACTTGAATATTGTCTCTAACATTAACTGATCTTTCTTGCAGGGTAGTGCTGATTTCTGGCAGACAGTCACCATTTGTCATCTACTCTGCCTTACCATACTGCAAGAGAACTCAAAATGTGGCACAGTAAGTGTACTCCCACGACGTGGTAGTGTGTCATTTCCGTTCACAGGTTCACTGCTTGGTTCTTGGATTAAACATAATATATTAAAGTACATAGCTAAAACTGTGGTGCATTTATCACACAACCCGTTTGCAGCTGTCATGTTTCCTTCCATGACCATGCTTATTTTTGAGTTTACTTTATCGTTAAGAAAATCCTGGGATTCTTTTAATAATTACCATTCTCATTATTAGCTTCCAATATAACTAATCAGATTTAACAAGATTTAACAAGATTTGCCATCCAAGCCAAAGGCCCAGATGGCAAGTGGACAAGGAAGCCATTGGCTTATCGAGAGTCCAACAATGTTCACCTACTTATAACCTGCCCTCCTGATATATGTGTCAACCTTGTTTTTAAACATAAACATATTGGTAATCATGGTAAATAATGAGAAATGTCACGGTAACTTTAAAAAATATATGTAATTTTGCCACTATTATCTTGTATAAAAGAATTTTTAAGAAGTGTTTTAACTATTAGAGTGTTATATTTCTTTTTTAATTCATATTTATAGGATGTTGTCTGATTTTTCATCTGAAATGTCTCCAACATCATCTTCAAAATGTTGCTGTCACATTTTGCTTAATTCTGAAAACATAACATGAATGATTAACTTGCAGCGTGACACAAATGTCTTTTCACTAACAGCTAAATGTTTATTTGTCTGCAGACTTGATCATCCTGATGGAGGCCGATTGCGAAGGAACTCCATCAGTGGGTCAGGTAACATCACGGATAACCTCATGAACCTCGGTCTACATTCTGTGGCTGATGGCCAGGCAAGTTTTCTTCCTTCGCTTTCTTCACAAATCTGTGTAGAGCCTAAAAACATTAGCTGCATATATTTTCCTACTAGTGCAACCTATTATGCAAGCAAAATCAATAGTTGCATTTTACTTTCATAATGTTCATTTAAATTCAGTAATTGAAATTAAGATTAAATCTGATCTATTAAAAAGTTTACTTAATAAAGTTCTACACCCTTTGTTTTAATTGCAAAATAACCATGTTTATGCACACACACACAAACACACTCCGTCACAGACGCACACACATACACTGCCTGTCTATCAGATGCTACACAGTATTTCTTTTTCCCTCCAGTACATCTCCTACAGTCAGTTCCTGGTGCCATCACGAGGCCGTCAGTTCAGGAAGATGCTGTCCCAGGATGGAGGCAGCCTCCTGCAGCCCATAGCTGAGACAGTACAGGCCTCGCCAGGTGCAGTGACACTTCACAATTCTATATATACAAACTTGCCTGCAATGGGCTACTGACATCAGTGATGTCGCCCATATACATGGGCACTCATGGTAGCAGAAGGGATCATCCCGATGTCATTGCTTTTTTTTAATGGTAAATGGTGTGACAAACACAACCCGTGATAACATGGTAATTACCTCTCAAGAAGCTTTATGTATTCTTTCCCAATATTTTGACCTTTGCTTACTTTTTGGATGTTGGTGGACTTTTCAGTCAACTAAAGAAGGCTGAGTGAGTCTGCCGAAAAATATTTGGAAAGAATACAAGACATTTCTTAATATTAAATACTACATTCCAAGAAACCAGAATGTCAAGCCATTCAAGGATTTCTTGTGATATCTTGATACATACATTTTGTTGTTGTTTTAGGACAGTGTCCTATGAAATCATCAGGGCTGTGTCCAATTACAAACAATATTACAATTACAAGTACATTTAATTTTTAATTTCAATTACAATTACAGTCATAATTTTCCAAATCAATTACAATTACACTGTTTCAATTACAATTACATTAGGTGAAACCAAATATATTCAGCATTTGTTAAATATGTATTTTATACGTTTTGCTGAATTTCAATATTTTGTACACAAATGATAAACAAATATAACGGTAATGTTGGTACATTTTGTTGAATTGTGACTTTGAATTATACTAAATAAAAATATAGCCGTTTAAAACATATTTTTATTATATAAGAATACAATGCAGTATCCAGACATAATCCTACAGGACATATTCCTTACAGACAAAATAACGCAATATGAAAAGTGAACAAAATCCCACAGGCCGTAATACAAGATTTATTTGTAGTTCTTCTCTAAGCATCCTTTCTAGTTTTGCAGACATTTATCCGTGTGCATTTCTTACATTTTTCTTCGGAAAATACTAATAATAGGGTTTGCTTTGAGGTTGTAGCTCCTGCTCTAAGCTGACATTCTTAATTGGCCTGCCCTTTGCTTTGTGTTGGGAATGGGGAGAGAGGCCACATAAACGGTCGTTGCCACCTGACTGTCTCCAATCCACCACAACTCAAGGGTTGTAATTGGCTTGATAACTCTGCAATGTTTCACTGAGCTGATATTTTCTGAAGCAATATCAGGCTACAGATCTTTCCATGTTGTTTGAATACCAGCTTAGCCTTTGTCTGACAATGTCTATGCATTGTTTATTGTTTCCTGGCTGTTACCAACTTACTGAAAAGGCTAATCGCTAAGGCTACCCACCACTAGCACCATGGACCAGTACCCACCAGACAGTGAATACTGTAACTTAAATATAAATATATAAGCAGGTATTATTATTATTCTTGACTTTCAACTCATGTGAGACTTAAATTATATTTTTATTGACAATTCGTTCAGGTAGATTGTGATATGAAACTTACTGTAATTGATTGTAATTGAAATAAATTTTCAATTATACAAAATATAACAATTACAGTTACAGCAACATTTTGAAACCATAATCAATTACAATTACACAATTTTGCTGTAATCAATTACAATTACATAATTGGAACCAGCCCTTAAAAATAGTATTTCTTCCCAGCTCTTAATATAAAGTTTTACTTTGTGAAGTTTAAGCTGCTACCTCTCGGGTAGTTGTGCAATCTCCATCGGACTGACAGTCTGCCCGTTGGACCACCAGATGGCTGTGGTCCACAGTAAACAGTTTGTAATCTCCATCAAGCTTGGCTCTTGTCTTATCTAAGTAGATTCTTGGTAATCCCAGATCTCCTACTTAAGAACAATTATGTTATTGTTGTGGAGGGAACAACAGTACTACCATAGTAGATAGGGGAAATGAGGACAGAAACAGACAACTGGATCACATGTCTCTACAATTACAAGATCTACAAGAAAACCACTCGAATGTGAAAGCTATCACCAGTATTAAAATATAAAATTGACATTATGCACAAATAACATCTGTAAATATAAATTATGATATACGTTCGGCACAGAGAATGACAAACGTTTTGTTTCAACTCCGAGTTAATGGGCTTACTGTACGTAGCCCATAGATAACTGTCTTCCATGCTACGTGGGTTTGACATGTGGCTTGGCTTGTTTCATGTCAGCCTGAAAACAACAAATGTTATTGTTTGGGAAAGCAAAATGTACCGACTGCAGACTGCATCGTGTCCAATTTAGAATTTTCAATGAAGCGATGTGTGCTTAATACAAAATAAAATAAACACAATGCAGTTACTATTTTGTTTTCTGTTTTTAAAGGAATTACAGCACATATGTTTTTTTTAAGAAAAGCAGAGTAACTTAGACAGAATGTGAGGAGAAAGATGCCAGCGATTGGAATAGACTATCTTAGACAAACCAACATTTCTTCATAATGCAGAGATGAACAGTGTAAATACTTTTCAAGAAATATTTACATCAGGAAAACTATTTTGTGATGAAAATTTTACTCATAATTTATGAGTTTTGGAGTTTAGTATTTTGATTATACATTTTTAGGAGACAGTTGGTAAAAACAATACTTTTAATGATCCTTCAGTCTTGTTGATGAGATCATTATTTTGTGAGACAGGTTGCTTGTTGGTTAAAATACTGAATATAGTTTTGTGTGATTGAATCAACGTTTACTGAAATATTGCAGTTAAATGTTGCTATGACACTGAATGATGATAAATTAATTTGTTTGTCAACTTCACCGCTGCTAGGCCGGGTTCCTCCATACTACATCCGACAAAATCATATTTACCAAAGTCGTTCCTGTGGTACCTCTCCAGTCCACCAGGGGTACCTCTCCCCACAATATGGCATTGACTCTGAGCGAGGTACATCTCTGACTGAGTAGCATTCATTTCTTTCTCAACTTCATTTTGTCATTTCTGCATTTTTCTTGTGGTGACTACAAACTGATTCTGTCAGTAGACATTTAATTATTTGCTTTTAGAGCTTGTACATTTTGCAGTATTTCTGGCACTTCAGAAGGGTGGTGTAATTCCACTGAGTGTTGACTGATACTTTGTTCTTCTTCTTCTTTAACTATTCTTGGTCTTAGTCCTTGGTGCAACTTTCTTGTTATTGTACCAAATCATCTGCTCTTCCTTTTGGGTGCATTTGTTCTTCACACAGATGTTATATTTTTCTGTCTTTTCATTGCATAATTCACCTTTTCTAATATTCTTCATCTCTTGTAATGTGTTACAATTTTCTTAATTCTCTAGAAATGTTCACCAATTTTCTTGCACAGTGTCAAGCATGTCCACCTTGTTCTTTCCATTCTACTCAATGCATAAATATTTTGATGGATTTTGTTTTTCACTGTCCAGGTCTCTGCAGTTTTACATGCTGAGAAATATTGATTTCTCAGATTAGTGTCTTTTTGAGGAGTCACCATACAGTCAGTGAGCGAAGGTTATTATTCCCATACAGAAATATTAATTACATAGTGGCATATATGTCACGTGCACAGCTAGCTGTTGTTTGCGTTTTATGTATTTCAATTGTAAGTAATTTTTTTTCAATATGTGCCTGATACAATCAGCATGTTGTTATGTGAAGAAGCAGGTTGCTACCCATACCAAAGTTGTTAGCCAGATAGTTGAATGAATTAAAAGAACCATAGTTCTAAACTAAGTAAGTACTCGCTGTCAAAGATGTAGTCTCTGTGTGACCAACTAGGAACTGTGCAGCAACCTTTCTAGATAACAATTGCAACCTTGTGTTAAGCAGGTATGCTGAACTGCATGCTATATCTTGCATGTTATCATTATATAATTAATAATTATTTGCACTGGGTTCAAGAAGTGTTCTTTTATTCTTCCTTGCCTAAGTCCTGTGGCCACAGGGCAACTGGAATGCAGCTTGGTCTGGGAATTTTACATAATTACATTAACTATTTTTTATGGGTCATCTATGAATTACATAACACATTGAATGTAATACATGTGGCACTGGTGTACTGGACACTTGATCTGTGGCTAACTTAACTTAAGCAGTTTGTTGAACTATGACAACACAAACTTTAAAGCGTTATCAATGTTGGTTGACCTATGCTCAGGCATGTTGACCTATGTCATTCATGAGTGGCTGTTTATAGACAGAGGTAAACTCATTGAGACAAGTGTATATACTGTCTAGCCTCCCTGTATTGGCCTCTTTGCACAGATAAGTGTATGTTATGCTGTTGTTGTGAATAAGGGAATGTATTAAATGTTAATTTTTTTATGTATTTTGTATACATATTATATTTAAACTATATACACATATGTATATGAATATATATTTATGTATATATATACACACACACACACACACATATATATATATATATATATATATATATATATATATATATATGTATGTGTGTGTGTATATTCATGTTGATATATAAAAATGGATTTTATTGACTAAGCTAGTACAGAGTTACAATGGGAGATCATTATAAATGATAGTGTCAAGTTCATGGGCGGATTCAGGGGGTGTCCACCAGGTGCTCGGGCTCCCGCCTTTATTTTGGCCGGATTTTTTTCTAAATTCAGAATTAGTTACTCCGACACCATACTGTGGCGCCCTACTGCTCTTGTTCCTCGGGTGATCATGGGGATACAGTATTTCTAACATATAAACTCGGGGCATTTCAACAAGTATTGCCATTTGTCCCCAGTCTTTCTGATTTGCTCCCCCATCCTGCCTTATCCTCGCAGTACCCATTACTAAACGCAAATGGATTATTGTTGTCAGTAGTGAATTTCCTATTGTCATCAGTGGTTGTCAGACTTGAAAATCATGGAGTGGTTCTGGAGACATATTTGGTGACTTGAAGCAATAACGCCCTGTAGCTATATAGCTTGAAGACAGCCCAAAATGAAATTATTGCCTTAATCGGGGAGCAGATCAAGCAGTAGACCATGTCCGAAATGTGAAAGTTTTTTATTCCATCAGCACTGACACGGTCTGTGACCAAACAAAGGACAGTTAAGTTTTGTCCTGGAAGATCGTAGAATTCTCACAGAAAATCCTTGAGGAATTCTTCAAGTTTTTCTTGTGTTACTCCAGACGCAGCCATCGCTGAAAGGGTCGAGCAGCTCGTCGTGGACTTCCAAAACATGCACAAAAAGCGGTGCAATCGGTAATTTACTGTACATCGCAAAGAGATGTACAGCAACTGAGCTCTGTCTTTACCAAGATCTCACCAGTTATTACAGTGACAAGCTTCTTTAATTTCTATCAAAAGTGGCAAGGGAAGCTGCAAAGCATAATCAGAGAGTTATTTTTTTTTTTTATAGTTTACATATAAGTATTCATGCTATTTGGTTTATGTTTACTACATGCAATCTACTTTTTTAAATAATATACGAGAGTCCACTCTTTACAAGGTTATTGTCACTTTGCAGAAGGGTGGCCTTATAAGAGGGGCACTACTGCATGCATGCATGTGTTCTTGTGTGCGTGCGTGTGTGAGTAAGTGCATGCGTGCATACCGTAGAAATTTGGATGACGAAGTCCTGCCACCTGGAGTCTTGAGGGAAACTGGGTCTCCCCTTCACGCTCTGGATCCGCCCATGAAGTAGGCTTGGTTATTATAAAACATGCATTATGTTAACACAGGAAATGGTTGGCTTCAAAGTTAAATAAGACTGAATGATTATTATATGGCACTGCTAAATCTGTGTAATTTTATCAACTTTACTGCTGCCAGGATGGCTTGCACACCGAACCCGGAAAATTCCATTTTTCCAAAGTCTTTCATGTGGCGCCTCTCCAGTTCACCGGAGGTATCGCTCCCCACCGCGTGGTGTCTCCCCCGAACGAGGTACACCTCAAACGAAGCAGCATTCATTTGTTTCTTTGCTTGCATTTATCACTTCCTCTTTGTTCTTGGGACGACTACAAACTCAGTATCTTTAAGATTTATATGCTAATTAAAACCTGTTTTTTGTTATGGCTTAGATTTTGGTATGGTATTTCTACCTAGCTAATTGTTTTTTATAATCCAACGAGAAGTAATTGAGTGTATCCATGTTCTATCGCATAATGTCACAAGAATTTTTATTCTATTTAATCACGTGCACAGGATATTGTGGATTTGTGGTTTGCATTTTTGGGTTGCAGTTAATTGTACATTTTGAATCTAAGCAATGAGCTGGTGATAATGCTATGGGAATAATAGTTTGACAGAGACTTACCAACATACAAGGTACACTGTAAATGCACTAAAGCATGATATTTCTGAAATAAATTTGTTTTAGAACAATGTTGTGATGCTTCACACAAGATACGTGCACAGACCACAGAAAACCAACTTTGGTAGTGTTTTGTTGACTGGTTTTATGAAATGCCATACGAGGAGGCAACACTGATGGAAGATCAAAATGTTATTGCACTTTACTGGTGTAAAGTAGCCACATACAATAACAGCAGTTATACTTCTTTAGTACTGGAGCTAGTTGTGTTTAATTAGGTGTTACCCATAGCTTTATATAAACTGATTATGTGATCCATATTGTCGCTGGTATAGTTGGTGTATACTGAGTTATTCTAATATCTCTTCTTCTCAAGTCTTCAGCCTTGTGGCAGGTCGGTACCTTGTCTTCATCTCTATTCCATCTCACCTGCTGCTTTCTTTTCTTAATTTTTTAACTATCATCTGCTTTAACGAGTGACTTCATTCTTTATCTTGTCTCTCCTATTTGTTAGCTCATCCCTTCAGTTACTGGTTGTTTTTCTCTGTCTGGTAACTCTCATCTGTTTTATCGGAATATTAACTGCAATCATTTCTCCACTTTATCTTTGTATCTTCTCCACACACACATCTCAGATATTTCCAATGTTATGTTTCTCAGTCTTCAAGTTTCTGGTGCTGTTCCACATCACTGCTTTTACTATTCTTTTCTTTTGTATTCTATTCATTGCCTGTCACTGATATGGCCATGTTAGAAACACCTCAAGGGTGCCTACTTTTCCAGAAACCCTTGTGCTCAAACATCTTTTAAGATTCAAGTGTTACGATATTACTCTTCTATCTTCATTTAGCAATATATGTCTATCAAGAGACTAATAATTAACTGAAGCCAGTGTCTTCTGTTGTGGATTGTATGCAGTAACTATAGTCTTTTCCTCAAACTTCGGTTATCAGCACAAGTTACCCCCTCTATAGTCTTTTAAGTTTAATAGCATTCCTGGACAGTCCTCATTTTCAGAATGTATCTACATCAAAGTGTTGATCATTAGGTTCCTGTTGGGATGTAAGTGTGTCAACTTTGTAGACCTTAACATACATTCTATATTAGCCTGTTAAAATAGCAAGATGATGTGTGTGGATAACTGCAACGTGCCTCCTCTTTGATGCTTTCTCAAAAATATCTGGTAAGATCAAACTGTAGACAGTTGTTCATGTGGTGCATACCCCTGTCACGTGTTATGGCCACTTACCTAGATCCAACTCTACGATGCTATGTGCATTATTTTCTGTGTGTGTGTGTGCTTGGCGCTTCATCAATGCTTCTGCATCGATTACATGCTGGATATTTCAGTGGATACTATTTTAGTTTGTTGCTTGTGTCGCTTATATTGTGTTAGTATGTTAGTATGGCAAGATACTGCTATAACTGTGATACCATGTAGACTGAGTGTGAAATTGGTTTCCAGTTCAGAAAATCTGGGTAAGATGTTAAGTTTGTTTTGCTGGTGGTTTGGTCCATGGTAACCACTACTGCCACCATTGATTGTAATTCTAAGTACATAGATTTCATATTTGCATTACAGCCCTTGACTAGAAACATGATGTCAAAAATCAGTTGTTTGCACTTTGTAGCTATAGAGTACCATATACATGTAGTACCAGTAGCTAATGGAAGAACATCCATTTTTAGAAATAGATAAATAATGCATTGTTCCATATTTCCAATTTCATGATATCACAACCAACATTTAATTCATAGTTTCATGTAACAAATACAACTTCAATTCCAGGAAATCTATTAAAATATTATTATGAATAGTGTTTTATTATTTAGCTGAATTTTGACCTTTCGTTTTAGTACAAACATGTCATCGACAATCAGTGACATGCCAAAAACTCTAATTAAAATAGCATTATGACTAGTATAAAAAGTTTAATACAATGATAAAATAATTCACATTTTATTGAATGCTTCCCAGAAAAGTTGCTGTTGGAATGAACAGGTCTGCCAGGGGGTGAAGTGTAAAGGGTTTTGTACAGTCTTAAGGACTGGACCTACCATACTAAAAATATAAGAACATACCTTAACTTTTACCAGCACACAAGTGCACTACTTTGTATGTAACTTAACAGTAAACAAAATCGTTCTACTGTCCACTATTGTTGGATTCATAATTAATGTCTAAGCCGTCGTTACATTATGACACTGATGAATGCATGTGTTCCTCAACCTCGATGCTACCAGGATGGCTTACTCGACATCGTCCCCGACAAAACCCATTTTTCCGCAGCCACTTGCGTGAAGTGTCTCCCGTACGTCTGAGATGTGTCTCACCAGAACGAGGTAGACCCTTGTGTGGCAGCCATTGTGTCTCTTTCTCTCTTTGCCGCCAGCTTGTGTGTGTCGCTTGCTCAACGTTCAGTCTTCAGTCACAACTCAGGTCTTGCTGGCAGATTTTATTTCATTTGTTTTGTAGATTTTTTTTCTTTCAATCCATCTCCGAAAAAGGAATGATGATTTTTGTGCTGCGTGGATGTGATTGAATCGAGCAATTGCAAGATTAAAACATGATTTATGCTACAAAATTATAATAATTGTCCTGACTATTATTTGATGACATTTATTGCACTGCTGCAGCACTGGGAATAATTCCAATTAAGAAACTGCCAAACATTACTGAGGGTTTGTAGATACATTGGACTTCGATTAATAGGTAGATGAAAGTCACAACTTAGTCATCTAAATCTCACAAGAGTTTGTCCATATTACAACAGCCAGAGTTTATTGTGTCAAAGATACTGGTCTATTGTCTGGAGTTTTTCCAGGAAAACCTGTTTTGTGCTATTATGTGTGTTTTTGTGTAACTGACAGGTTAAGTGGTACAATTTATCATGCTGGGAATAGTGAATGATTCTGTCCCAACCATTTTGATTCTACTAAATAGCTGATTCTTGATTATCCACATTTCTATTTAGCACAAGGCTTTGGCACAGCTGACTGCACTAGGCTAAAATTTTCTGAAAGTTGCTCTTCGGTCTTGTTTTGAACTAATTATATGTTATTTGCATATGATTTGACAAAAGGGGTCATATCTCATAATGCGAAAAAGCTGTTCAAAATGCCTAAAAATTATATTAAAATTCCTGTTTCTGTAAGAACTTTCAGAAAATCTGTAAGACTTACTAGTAAACCGTTAGAGTTAGCGCCTTTATCTCACCAGTGCTAAAGTGTGTTGCACGTGTCCATGTTACTGCATGCTGTTCTGGGTCTGCATCAGTTCTGTTGCATTACATCATATGTCATGACCAACAGTTTAGTTAAAGTTTACATTACACCATACCGTATAGTACCTAATAGAAGACCATGCAGCTTTTTAATAAACAAATTCATACTCTTTTCTGTATTTGCACAGTTTGACATGGACAAAATCTGCATTTATACTTTTGTAGAGAGAATGATCACTTTAAGGCCAGTAGCTCTAATTAATTTGTTCTTATGACTTTCATAAGAATTAATTAAAATGTGTGACCTCAAATAAATATCACTATTCCCAGCGGAGTCCCTGACTTAAACTATAACAAGGTAACTTGGCACAAGGGAAATAGTCTAGAACACCAATTTTGCCAGCATAGGAATGCACCTATTTTCTTTCAAGCTTTTGACTGGTTAAAGATTTTTGCTTGTTTCAACATGCCATGCCATTTTGACACGGAAGCGTTAAATGTTTTGCATAATGCTTAATGCAGCATAGGTCAAAGGTTGGTATTACCACTTCATTCACACTACCACTGTAGTTGTTCAAAGTAAATAGAACTTTGTCAGTATTTAAAATATTTTAACAGAACCTTGCCATCATAATCCTTGTGTATATGGTGTATATTTGCACTAATAATCCGTTATTATTTAAACAGAATGTCTTGATTCTTAGAAGCTTGGTCAACGATTAGTATATGCTGGTACAATTTTAACATGCAAAAACATTTACATCATAATCGCTTGATATGGATTTTTATGCAAGATGCAGTATGAGAAACAAATTTGACCTGCGTGCATTTACCAGAACTGTTTTCTTTAGTTTACAGATTTACAGTAATATGGTTAATTGCGTTAGCTATGGTTGTTATGCTTATGAACACAATATGTAGATGCCTGACATACATTGATTGGTGGTTTCTAATGCTGTTAAAGTTGTACAGATAGAAAATAGTAAAATGTTTGACATATCAGTATTATCACACAGGAAAGACCTGTGAATTCCAGTGTAATACTGTAAAAATTGTGCCGTGTATGGTCGTTTTTAATATTCTGTATTTACTCACATACAATACCATAATTTACTCATATTATAATTTACAATAGTAATAATAATGTTTTGAATGTGTTTCTCTGGTTATTATGTTTAGCCTTGCATAATTTCCTTTAAAAAAAACTGTTATTGTGAAAAACAAAACTTTAATTGGCATAAATTATTCAAGACTTTGCATAGTGCCTACATTGCTATGTGTAGCAGCTGCAGTAAGCCTGTCATCATGTTTGCGTTCTCTGCATTATTACTTTTACATTGCCTTTCATTTTCGACAACAGATTCAGACACAGGAGAATTGGTCTACCATCCAGATCTGCTGGACGATCCAGAACTTAGATCCGGCAAACACAGGACACTCATGACATTCCCATCGTACATGGTTCGTGCTGATTGTCACATACACACGTGTTGTTGTTGTTGTTGTCTGTATGCAGTCATCTGAAACAGTAAACGTTTTGATCGCTTGGTAATTTTTACCTTGATAAGTATGGTGACAGTTTAGTGGAGTAAATATTTTAAGTTATTGAAAGTTTTCCTTTCTCACTGTGCATTTCTAAGTAGAAACTATAATCATGATCCTTAAAGCTGCATTCTCAGTTTAGTTTAGTTTAGTTTAGTTTAGTTTAGTTTAGTTTAGTTTAGTTTAGTTTAGTTTAGTTTAGTTTAGTTTAGTTTAGTTTAGTTTAGTTTAGTTTAGTTTAGTTTAGTTTAGTTTAGTTTAGTTTAGTTTAGTTTAGTTTAGTTTAGTTTAGTTTAGTTTAGTTTAGTTTAGTTTAGTTTAGTTTAGTTTAGTTTAGTTTAGTTTAGTTTAGTTTAGTTTAGTTTAGTTTAGTTTAGTTTAGTTTAGTTTAGTTTAGTTTAGTTTAGTTTAGTTTAGTTTAGTTTAGTTTAGTTTAGTTTAGTTTAGTTTAGTTTAGTTTAGTTTAGTTTAGTTTAGTTTAGTTTAGTTTAGTTTAGTTTAGTTTAGTTTCCCATGTCTCATTTCAGATGCATTTCGTTAAAAATGGAACGTATCTAGTATCTACGACAAACTGGTTTGTTTTTGCAAATTTGTTTTGATGAAATCATCTGAATGTGGTAAAGTTCTTTGTGTTGCAAATATCGAGGCTAAATTAACTTTTATAAGTTACCTAATCTAACGATCAAAGTCAATTCTTCATATTACTTATGCTAGTCACATGCTACAGATTTAAACATCACTGAACCCGATTCGTGATACGCTAAATGAAATGAGAAGGCACCTTTAACACAAGACATTGTCACAAAACATCTGCCTGGCAACATTGAGTAAATTGTATTTGAACAATTACCCATTACACAGAGCAGGTTTTTGGACACAAACAAGATATGTTTATGTTCAAGCGCAAGTTCATGATTGTATGTTTCTCTCTGACCTACAGACATCAGTGATTGACTATGTCCGACCGTCAGACCTGAAGAAGGAGCTAAACGAGAAGTTCCGTGAAATGTTTCCCCTTGTTCTGTTGTCACTGAGCAAGCTGCGTAGCCTCAAGCAAGACATGCACAGGATTGCACACAGCAAGGTCTGCTTCTCCATTGACAATTCTGTGTTCATTCAGGCTGTCAACTTCCTCCACGAAGGCAGGATGCTGGAAAGTTCTTTGCACCATTTAGGGAGAAAATCCTCCATTCTTTTGTTGTCTTCATCTCTGGTTTTACATTTATGCTATAAAAATGTTGCAATCAGGCCATCATTGCATTTGCATGTTTGTTTGTCAATTGCTGATACTTACTTTTTCCTTTTCAAACCCTAGTTGGTGCATAAGACTGACGCCAATCATAATATGTACAAGTACTAATTTCTATACATCTTGCATTATTCTTGCACAGTAATTATTACATTTCTTTGTGACATCCAGCAAACATTTTTCCATACTTCTCAGATGAGTATCATTTATTCGGTATGTTGTTTCTGACTGAGATGTTTGTTGCAGTGTGGTATTGATCTCTGGACCGTGGCTGAAGCATATGTGTTCTTTGAGAAGATCATTCTCAAGGTAAGGAACACTTATAATGCAGCAGCAGCAGCAGCAGCAGGTGCAGCTAACTTGTTAGAGTGGTTGCTGAATGGAGGGGTGTGTGATGTACTGTAACTGAATGGAGCATTACAGGGAGATGGGTTCAAGAATGGTTGGATCTGTCAGAATGTATGTAGAAATATATGTGTGTGTGTGCGTGTGTGTGTGCATGTGTGTGCGTGCGTGTGCGCGCACGTGCACGGTTTTTCCCCACCCTGGATATATATCGGTGACACCCTCTAATTGTTTTAATACTCTTATCTGTTTATTACCATTACTTCCATTGACACCATGCAGTCTAAGTGAATGCAAGATTACCTCAGAAGAAACTGGTCTTGTAGGCACATTACAATGCCATCTGAATTTGTGAGATGCTATTTGTGTAACTGGTTTCTATGGGCTGCTTTAAGATGTTTTATTCGGCCGTGTTTCAGAATCTGATCACCAAGTCCAACAGGAAGCTTGTCGCAGGAGCCTGCCTCTTGTTGTCAGCCAAGCTGAATGATGTCAAAGGATCTGATCTCACTGTGCTTCTGCAGGTTAGTATTTAGTCTTTATCAACCATTCCTAGTTTCTATCATGTCTACTAAATGTCAGTCATATTTTGATGATAAGATAGAAAAAAGTTGCAATTAATTAATACGAGTATTTACGTAAATCTTGTGAGGGCATATATGCGATATAATATTTAAGTTTCTGTAATGTTTTACCTGTACAATGTATAATTTTTTCCTTCCAAAACACTGATCTGTAGTAAAAAAACCATGGGGTTTTTTGTGTAGGTATCTGATTCTACTAAGCAGCAGACTTGATTCTATTAAGTGGTGCACCTTAGCACAGTGAGAATGGGGAATGATTCCTTCCCCACCATTTTGATTCCACTAAAAAGGCTGATTCTGTTTACTGTGGTTTTGTTAAGCAGAGTCCACTGTATCAGAGTCCGCTGTATCAGAGTTCACTGTATCAGAGTCCGCTGTATCAGAGTTCACTGTATCAGAGTTCACTGTATCAGAGTCCACTGTATCAGAATCCACTGTATCAACATTTACTTCGCAGTGTTCTCAGACCATTCACCATTGTAGAGATTTAACAAGATTCCATCCAAGCCCAAGGCCCAGATGGCAACTGGACAAGGAAGTCATTGGCTTATCGAGAGTCCAACATTTTTTCATCTATGTGTAGCCTGCCCTCCTGAGATATGTGCCAACCTTTTTTTAAAACATGTTCATGCTGCTAGCAGTTACACAGTCTGTAGATAATTTGTTCCATTCATTTATTGTCCTCTGTGAGAATGAGTACTTCTGATATCCAATCTACACTGATCCTTTACTAATGTTACCTCATTCTACTATCTTGAGTGAGAAAAAAATATTTCTATAAATATTTTAAGCTCATTCAGCATCTTCAATTTGATCTCTTAACCTCCTTGTCTCTAGGGTTGTTAAACCACATTCTTTTAGGCGTTCTTCATAACTAAGGTCTTTCATTTCTGGAATAATTTTTGGTTGGTCTCCTCTGTATGCGTTCAATCATATCTATATCCTTCTTATGATATGGTCTCCAAGCTTATATACAGTATTTTAAATTATGCCTAACTATTGCATTACACAGAGGTATAATTACCTTTTTTCCTTGTATGTTATATTTTTCCTAATCAACCCAAGAATTTGATTACCCTTTGAAGTTGCAATACCACACATCTAGAACAGTGTCTCCCATTAACATCCAAGTTCCCCTGTCCTGTGTATAGGCATTTACATTTCCCAAAATTTAATAACATCTGCCATTTATCAGGCCATTAATTTTAACTTATAATTAGTTATTAGTTAACAAATTATTTATCTAAATCATTTTGTAAATGTTGTTTATCACCATCATTGTTAACCTTTCTAATAATTTATAAATCACTGATGTTAAACTCACTGGTCTGTAATTCTCCGACTTATTTCTCGCACCCTTTTTAAATAATGGTTTGATGTTTGCTCCTTTCCATTCATAAGGAACCACTCCCTCTTTTAATGACAAGTTGCAAGTAGTATACTATTTTGTTCTACTGTTTCCATTAGTAGTTTTGGCAGAATTCCATCCACTTCAGGTGATTTATTATCTTTCATTGCCTTTATTTTCTTAGCTATCATTTCTGGAGTGATAATTAACTGCTCTAAATAGTCCGATTTAGCTTCCTGAAATTTAGCACCTGGAACTGATAATGAACTAATATCCTCTCTGGTAAACACTGAACAGAAGTGTCCATTTATGTCTTCCGCCATTAAAAACCGTTGTGATATTATATTTCCAGCACGGCCTTCTAGTGGTCCAACCTTGTCTCATACGTTCTGTTTGCTCCTGACATGCATAATAACTCTTGCTGTAATTTTAATGCTAATTTATGCTCATAGCTTCTTTTAGATTGTCTAATTTCAGTTGTAGCTACATTAAGTACCTCTTTGTAATTTGTGTAGTCTTCATCCTTTCTGGTACACCTATAAACCCTCCACATAGTTTGCTTGTACACTATTTTTCTAATAGCTTTTTTGACAAGTGTTTATTTCTAGACAGTTTTCCTTGTTTTTTAAGGGAACAAATTGATCAATGATACTCTCAATTTTTTATTTTAGAGTGTTCCAACATTCAATGGCAGTCTTATTCCTCAGCATGTTATTCCAATCTAGCTTTGTTAAATATTTTCTCATAACTTTATATTTACCTTTGTATTTCTTTTTATTTTTACTTTCTGATGTTACTTTTATGTAAAAATGTATTTGATTATGGTCAATGTTATGCAATGGTTAATGTATTTTGACATATTTTAACTAATTCATTTTGTGGAGACAAAACTATATCTAATACATTCTCTCCCCAGTTGGTTCTAGCACGTGTTGTCCTGTATTAAAAATAGAAACTGTTGGTCCTCACCCCCTGTACTCTTGAGATTTCTATTGTATGTGTCTGTGGTTAAAATCTCCCATTATGATTCCCCTATACTCACTTCCTTTATAGCGTTTTGTATTTTTGCGTTATCCTCTTCAATTATGTTTGAACTTCGGTACAATAATCCAATAGTTAATGTTGAATTTCCTGCAACTATGTTGCACCAAGCAGCTTCATTGCAATCTGCTTCCCTTTCTAATTTTATTTTGTAAGCCTGAATAGATTCTTTAATGTATAAAATAACTCCCCCTCCCCTTCTTCCTATTCGATCTCTCCTAAACATTACATATCCTGTCAGTCCAAATTCAGCGTGCACTATGTCTTTGTTGGCCCATGATTCAATTATACCAGTTATGTGAGGGTCTAATTTATTTATTATGCTCCTTGCAGATATGCTAATCTGCACGTAACCCACTGTCTCATGTCTCTGTCACTCTCCTGTTGCCCCTCTCTGTCACCAGGAGCTAGAGGAGACCTTCCGACTGCATCGCAAGGACCTACTATCATTTGAGTGTGGCGTTCTAGTTGCCCTTGAGTTCTCTCTGCACCTGCCAGACAAGGACATCTACCCCTACTACCAGCGCCTGCTCTTCTCCTCCTAGCAGGCCAAGCATTGTGAGCCAAACACATCAACTAAACCACAGAACTCCTGTTTACTTCAGAGCTGACTGTGTGCTTCAAGATTGCCATCCAAGACAAAGGCCCAGATGGCAAGTGGACAAGGAAGCCAGTGGCTTATCAAGAGTCCAGCAATTTTTCATCTATGTGTAACCTGCCCTCCTGAGATATGTGTCAACTTTGTTTTTAAACATATTCACGCTGCCAGCAGTTACACAATCTGTACATGTGTATAAACAAGCTGGTAAAAGCAGACGTCTTCAGCTACACCACAAAGCTCCTGTTTATATCCAAGCTGACTGCTTCAAAATAATAATAATAATAATTAACTTCTATAGCGCCTATACCCTCAGGAACCTGAGCTCAGAGGCGCAACAAAACAGAATCATTAAGCATAATCGTGAACAGAGATGCGCAAAGTCATTATCAGAACAAGGGACAACTGAAGATTTATGGTGGAAATGCAAAGACGTCATCCATTACACTACATAGCTCCTGTTTATATCCATGCTGACTGTGCTTCATAATGCAGAGACGTCATCCACTACACCACATAGCTGCTGTTTTATGCAGATTGGTCATGCTTTGTGATGAAGGCATCCTTCTTTACAAACATAACTTTGTAGACATATAATTACCGTAGTACTTACTGCTCGTGGAACTCCCTCCTCAGTTCAATGTTTTTGCTCATCTCATGACTCACTTCACAAAAACAATCAAACATTCCTAGTATTTACTACGACATCCTACCTTGTTTGTGCAAATTTGGTTTTGATGAAATTGTTGGATAAACTATGAAATTATTTTTTACTGAGTCCAATCAAAATTCTGCAAGGTATGTAGTTTATCTAACCCAACTGCGCATAGTATTCAAACTATTCACATATGCACACACACATTACAGATAAAACGTAAACGTAATTCGCGATGGAATAAATCAACTGAGAAGCTTTAACATAAATTAGATGGTACTTTTTAGCTATATCTAATTGAGATAATAATACTTCTGGTTTGTAACTGAATGTAATTTTGACTACTTTTTATTTCTCAATTAACATAATTTAGGTGGCATTTACTATGTTTATCTAAACATACGCAAGACGCAAGACGCTTCTTTATGTATAGCTTGTATCTAAATGTAACTTTATATGCTACTTTCTATTTGTAGCTACTTGATTCAGAAGGTACATGCTGCTTGTAGCTGAATGTTGCAAATATGCTTTTTCTACTTGTGTCTATAAACCAGAGGATACGTACAGCTTGTAACTAAATGAAACTAGATGTTACTTGTTTGCTAAACATGATTTATATGGTAATTGCTCCTTGTATCTAAATATAAATCGGGTGGTATTTTCTACTTGTAATTTAGAATAATTCATATGGTAATTGCTGCTTGTATCTAAATATAAATCAGGTGGTAATTTCTACATGCAATTAAGAATAACTTACATGGTAATTGCTGCTTGTATCTAATTATAAATCAGGTGGTATTTTCTACTTGTAATTTAAAATAATTCATATGGTAATTGCTGCTTGTATCTAAATATAAATCAGGTGGTATTTTCTACATGTAATTAAGAATAATTCATATGGTAATTTCTGTTTGTATGTACATATAAATCAGGTGTTTTTTTCTACTGTTATTAACAATAATTTGGGTGGTAATTGCTGCTGTATCTATATATAAATCAGGTGGTATGTTCTGCTTGTAATTACGAAAATTTCAGATGGTAATTCCTGCTTTATCTAAATATAAATCAGATGGTATTTTACAATTACAATTAGGAATAAATGACATGGTAATTGCTGATTGTATCTAATTATAAACCAGGTGGTATTTTCTACTTGTAATTTAAAATAATTCATATGGTAATTGCTGCTTGTATATAAATATTAATCGGGTGGTATTTTCTACTGCAATGAAGAATAATTTTGATGATAATTGCTGCTTGTATCTAACCGTGGCATATATTCTGACAGTGGCATATTATATACATCACTGGTATATATAGGTCACATGATCATTTCTGCTCTTGGCTGAATGTCGGTGTCATGGACAATGCAACAGTCTACTTTTAAAATAACCTTGACATGAACAAACTGGTAATTTCCAATTATGTTCTAAAAGTGCTGCGAATGAAGTAGCCTTTATTGGGTTATGGTTCGAATTGCATGTGCATGTTAATGCAAATTGATAGTTATCATGCGCTGTTGGTGGAAGGTTTGAGAGAATGAAATGGAAGCTTGTCTTGTTCCATTTTGTGACACATACTACTAACGTACTGATATTACGACGGGGCCATTTTACGTAGCTGTCTTTGTTGCCTGTCTGTTTCACTGGAACTTTCACGTGCAACGCGTCGATATTAATTATGAACGGTGTGGATGTATCATTTGTTGAGACTCGTATAACATGTTATTTATTTTGTTAACTTTTCTTGTTAATAGATGTGGAGAGGTGAACAACTGATGTATGTAATGTGTGAAGAATAAATTAATGTACAAGGGTTCGTGAGGATTATTTGAAGTGTGTAGAAGCGAAGTACGACCATTGTCGACTGGGGATTCCCGGAAGACGTTTACGGTCTTCGAATGTTGTCCAAAGCCCCGGCCACACACATAACCAAACAGTCGTGAGTCGGCGATCAGTGCGGCTACATATGCAACTTATTAGTAGCCGATTCGCAATCGCCGACTCAGGATCCCCGATTAGAGCGGCTAGACATGCAACTGGGCCACCAGTCGGCGATTGTGTTGCGGCTACATATACAACTAACGAGTCGGCGATTCGACTCTGCCGCCGCCGAAAAACCTGGTGTCTATAGTGTGAACTGCATGTGCGCGCTCTCCCTAGTGCTGATAAGCAGTACCTCTTACAAAAAAAGTAAATGTAGCACTCGCCATTGCCGCAATTTTGCTGGTTCGACGTCGTCGCCGACGTCGAAGAGAATTGTGGAAAGGTCATCTGTGGATCCGACCATACAAGCACTCCCGCACGCACGCTCATGCGCACGCACGCACGCACGCACGCACGCACACACACACACACACACATACAAAAGTGTTCGGCAATCCTGTGCCGAGCCGCGAATTTCTTTAGCCTATATATATTTGGCTTGCACGCCACATCTCAATAATCTTCGTCAAACCCACTGCCGCTCTTGTTCGTAAATTCCGTGTCGTCGTTGTCATGTGTCACGCTGCACTGTGTGATTGGCTGGCGGGTCGCCGACGATCTAGTTGCGTCGTGGGCAACGGCTACATACGCAACTTGGGGTCGAGTCGGCGACGCCTGCGCGGTTACATATGCAACTGTCGTCGATCCGGTGAACAGCCGATTCGATTTTCGAATCCTCCAAACCAGTCGTGGATTAGCGAAAAACCCGATCGACGACTAGTCGTGGGTTCGATTTTATGCCGACGGGAGCGGCCACACATGCAACTAATTCGTCTTGGATCGGGCATCCGGGATCCACGACCGTCGTGGATCAGCTGAATAGCCGACTCACGACGGTTTGGTTGTATGCATAGCCCGGGCCTAACATTGTGCCCTGTCTCTGGGCTACGTGTGGGCCGGCGCGTAATCAACCGTCGCTGATTTATTTATTGTTTACGGTTACGTATCCTCGTTCAAACATGTGTTTGTGCGCGTATATTTTTGTCATCGCCGACATATGTAGTGAACGTATGGTCCAGTGACGACCTCGTTTGTTGTGTCAACAAGTCACTGAAAAAGTCGTCTATCGAATTGTTATAGAATATTCTATAGGATTTTTGTGGGGACACATACTTTAGAAAATATTCTATATTTTTATTATATAATATTCCACAGAATATTTTATATATTATTCTATAGGATATTTGCGGAGACATTTCTATAGAATTAAAAAATATTCTATACAATTTATAGCATTTTACAAATTTGTATACAATATTCTACTGTACTCTATAGAATTGTATAGTAATATATAGACAACAACGAAGAAGGCGTAAAGAAGACATTTTCTGGATCGGAAAACCACTGAGATTATTGTGCATACCTACATGATATCTCGCCTTGAAAGTTGAAATCGTCTGCTCTACGGGAATTCTAAACATCTTCTCAAGAGAGTGCAAAATATTGCAGTCCGTCTCATAACCAGAATTGAGAAATACGATCACGTCACACCTGTTCTGAACAACCTACAGTGGCTGCCCATGAAACCGCGCATCGAATGCAAACTACTGAGCAGATAATTGTGTCAGGGGTTTTACTAATAATGGGAAGCAGAGCCAGTGCCGGATTAATGATGTGGGGTCCTGATACGAACTTTTTGTGGGGGCTTTACTGGGTGCATGAAAGACGCAGATGGAATCGCGTGGTGCTGACTGTATGGAGGTAACACCATACCTGAAATTTTATTCAACTATGTTTTTAGTATAAGCATTCACAGTGCGTTGTCGACGACGACATACACACGTATTGACTTACTTATTTACTGACTCACTCCCATCGACGCCATCCCATCTTCAGCCATTCTTTCTAAGTCCTGTGTCTTTATGTTCTGGGTACATGCCTCTCTCGCGATGGTGCTTTTGTACATTTCTTTTGGGCTGACTCTTTCCAGGTGGTTTCCAGTAGCGCGTTTGCTTTGGTGTTCTCGTTGGCGGCATTCCAATGATATGGCCCAAATATCTTCTTTCCAATATGGCTGAATTGATTGGCTCTGCATTTGTTATTTCAAGGACTTCCTCGTTGGTGATGAATTCGTTCTATTTGACGTTTAGAAGTCTGTTTATAAATTATGGCGCATACAAAAGATTATGTAACTAGTCGTGCTCGGCTCATTTTCCAAGCAGAGAGAAAAAAGACCGGAGAAGCGGATCGCAGGTTGTATGGTTGTTATTTTGGCCAGGCGTTTTGTTGGTTACCATATCCCATAAAGGCCTGATGGAAAAACACTGAAAAAACCCAGAATGTCCGATAAGGCAAGCAGGTGACATAGTTAGTGCTTCAGATACCAGAGCCGACAGAAACAAGGAAGACCCAGAATATCCGATAAGGCTAGCAGGTGACAGAGCTAGTCCTTCAGACAGCAGAGCCGACAGAAACAAGGAAGACCCAGAATATCCGATAAGGCTAGCAGGTGACAGAGCTAGTCCTCAGACAGCAGAGCCGACAGAAACAAGGAAGACCCAGAATATCCTATAAGGCTAGCAGGTGACAGAGCTAGTCCTTCAGACAGCAGAGCCGACAGAAACAAGGAAGACCCAGAATATCCGATAAGGCTAGCAGGTGACAGAGCTAGTGCTTCAGACACCAGAGCCGATAGAAACAAGGAAGACCCAGAATATCCGATAAGGCAAGCAAGTGACAGAGCTAGTGCTTCAGACACCAGAGCCACACAAACCCAAACCAGTGAGGCACACAAACCCCCTAGCCAGTGAGGCACACAAACCCCCCAAGCCAGTGAGACACAAACCCCCCAAGCCAGTGAGGCACACAAACCCCCAAGCCAGTGAGGCACACAAACCCCCAAGCCAGTGAGGCACACAAACCCAACCACGAACAATGTAAATAAACAGGAACAAACACAGTGTTACATGTTCAACTGTTATCAAGCAAACGCACAGAGTATAAAAAACTAGTTTCATCAGTTTCAAGCACAAGTTGAGAGTTTTAAGCCCAAGATTATAGGAATCACTGAATCATGGTGCAATTCCGACATAGGTTACGGTGAAATTAAGTTGGACTCTTACAATATGTTCAGGAGTCATATAAGAGAAAGTATTGGTGGTGGGGTGTATTTATGTACATACACGAATATCTACCAACTATCCCATGTCAAGAAATGATTGACCTGGAAACGGAGGACTCGATGTTGGTTTCAAGCTGAATGACAAAGATAAGTTGTTAGCAGGAATTATACAGAACCAATATACAAGACCCAGAAATCTAGCGATGAGAACAATATAAAAATGTCACGCAGTGAAACATATTCAAGAAAGGCTGGGCTATACCCATATCCTGCTGATGGGAGATTACAACTACCCAGAGATCAAATGGGAGGAGAACACAGTGAGTTGGAGCGAACAATCTATATCAGCCAAGTTTTTCGATGCAACGCAGGATGCTTACCTGTATCAACACATCTTACCTGTATCAACACATCTTACTTGTATCAACACATCGTCGAACCGACCAGGCAGAGATCGGGTCAGTAACCTTCTATACTTGACCTGTTTTTTTCTCTCTCAAATGAACAATACATGGTTGACAATGTCACACATCTAGCACTACTGGGATATAATGACCACGAGTCCCTACGGTGGTCCTACATGGTTGACAATGTCACACATCTAGCACCACTGGGATATAAATACCACGAGTCCCTACGGTGGTTCTACATGGTTGACAATGTCACACATCTAGCACCACTGGGATACACAGACCACGAGTCCCTACGGTGGTCCTACATGGTTGACAATGTCACACATCTAGCACCACTGGGATACACAGACCACGAGTCCCTACGGTGGTCCTACATATGCTACGCAGGAGCACTGGCCAACAAAAGACTGAGCGGATCCAGAAACTGCCCTAAAGGTGAATATGATGTGACCAAATAATCCCTGAGCAAGATAGACTGGGAGAGTAAGTTCCATGGTAACAGTGTGAACACAAATTGACTGAACTCAAGGCAGAGATTTCAAAGGCAGTAAGAGAAAATGTACCTCCCGTGAAATGCAAGATGAACAACAAACCTCCATGGTGGAGTAAACAAATGCCGAGAACAGTGAAGAGAAAGTACAACTTGTACAAAGGCTATAAAAGTTCTGGGCTGGATAAACACTATAATTATTGCTTATGTCAAACAGAGAAACGAGACAAACGCTAAGGTTAGACAAGCACAAAAGAACTATGAAGAGAAATTAATCGAAAATTTCAAGAAGGAACCTAAACAATTCTTTGGATATCTGAGATCAAAACAGAAGGTTAAGGTGACAGTAACCCAGCTGGAGAAAGAAGACGGCTGTCTAACAGAACATGACCAAGACAAAGCAAATGTATTGGGCGACCTTTTCAAGTCAGCGTTTGTGCACAAAGATAAGTCCACCATCCCAGAATTCCACCAAAGAAGTAATGAATGTGTAGTTGATATCACATTTACAGAAGATACTGTCAGAAAGAAACTACAAAATATTCAAAGTATATATATATATATATATATATATATATATATATATATATATATATATATATATATATATATATATATGAGCGTTATAAAGTCCCGAGATGCACAACAATCACGGCGAACGCCTCAAGAATTTTATAGGTACAGTTTTCATGTTGATGCATGTTTTTATGTTTATATATATATATATATATATATATATATATATATATATATATATATATATATATTAGTTTAGAATATATATATATATATATATATATATATATATATATATATATATATATATATATATATATATATATATATATATATATATATATATATATATATATATATATTATTCTAAACTAATCGGTTACTTCAGCTTGCTTGCCCGAACTGCCAGCGCGCCAACGCGCCAACCCGCTGAATACAGCAAGCCAACTATGGTGGTTGCCAAGACAGTCACTCAGTTCAAAGCCAGAGTAGATCAGCACTTGAATAGCCTGCGATATCGGTACCAACAAAGGCCGATGGCCTAGAATAAGCCATTAACCTGTAAGTGTAAGTCATCGGGGGAGGGGGTTCGAACGAAATGAAAATGTTTTCAAAAATCATTACATAAATCCACGGCTGATTGTGTGCGCTCGAAAATCATAATTAAAATACGTTGTTAAAAATAATAAAAACACGTGTCTAGAGTTCGAACAATAATCCCAGGATACCTTGCGCGTATCGTATGTTGTGTTGATAAAAAACAACGGCAACCTCTAGGCGGAGGCACTGTGTCTATTGAACAATAGCTGTGTCGACGTTCACAATACGGATAGACGCAACTATAAGACCTTTGGACGCAACGCACTCGCATTATTAGGCGTTACAAAACACAGCCACGCTGCAAATGGAATCGCCTACCAAAATTACGTCGCTGACCGTGAGAGATATTCGTTTCCCGACTACTTTAAGTGGAGATGGGTCAGATTCTATCGTGAGTATTACACCTGTCACTGGATTATTCCAGGTGTGGTGGCATAAAGTAAGGGCATGCCATCTTACAGTTAAAAGGCTCTGGCTGTTGAAATGTAACACAGTAACTGAAGTTGACTTACGTATAATGACAATGACAGCTAAACACAGTGTTTCTCCTGCCCTGGCTGCGTTGACTCGCAAGTAACTACTGTTTATGATAGGTAGCCTATGGGCGCTACGACAATGGTTGACGTTGTCTAGACAAAATCCGGGCGTACGTCATGTTTGTCAACGTGCAGTGGCGTATTTAGGATCTCGCAAAGGGGAGGCAGGGGGAAAGTCTAGTCATCCGTGCTACCATGTAGTGGTGGAACGGAAAACAAAATTAAATGTAAGCCAGGGGGGCGTGGCCCAATGACCTGCCGTCTGAATATGGGGGGGCGTGGCCCAATGGCATCCCACCTAAATACGCCACTGCCAACAGGAGTAAAAATAGGTGATGAAATTAATTTTTACATTCAAAATATTTAATAATTTACATATAAAACATATAATTGTGCATTGTTTATGTACATATTGTGCCCGAATCCAACAAACCCTTTTGCCTTGAAAGTAGATTATTTTTGTTCCATTTATGGACTAGCAAAATGTGGAAAATATTGCTTTGTCCATGACTGAAATGTTCAATTCTATGATACGATCTGGTATATTCCCCAATAACGTAAACATTGCCGAAGTCATACCACTTTACAAATCAGGTGATGCCAGTTTGTTCACAAACTACAATGGATTTATAAAGGCATGTTTAGCTTTCTCACAAAATACTATTTAAAATACTATTTGCATCCCAATATTATTTTCGTAAACAATGTTCAACTGAACATGCAACTCCATGCAGGTCCGTATTATTGTTGAACTATATAAATGGCATGCCATTATCATCAAATAAGGCAAACTTTATCTTATTTGCAGATGATACAAGTCTACTCTTCAAAAACAAAGACCTTGTTGGTCTCACAAATGATGTAAATATTGAACTGTTAAAAATATCTCAATGGATAAAAGCCAACAAACTCACTTAATATAAGTAAAACCAAATGTTGACATAATGCTACATGGTGATAGGGTAAAAATGTTGAGCACTTTAAATGTCTATGTATCTGCATAGATAAAAACCTAAACTGGAAAAAAATACAAATGAAAAATGCAAGAAAATTTCCAAAATTTTTGCAATTTGAAATAAAATAAAATCACTCGTACAATCTAGCACACTAAAACAAATCTATAATGCTTTAATTCAACCTCACCTGTCATATAGCCAAATCTAGCCAATAATGCAAGACTATTTAAACTCCAAAAGAAAGAAACTATTGCTATAATCCTAGACATAGGCATGCAGAAGTGCACGAGGGTTCGTTTAGAAATTAAATGAGAAATACTACTATTAATACTAATGAAAGTGGCGCAAAACGCTCTAATAATTAAATGAGAAACACTACTATTAATACTAATGAAAGTGGCGCAAAACGCTCTAATAAACGCATCCATGACGCAATCACCAGTTGGCTCTGTAGGTAACCATGCACTATGTTTACTGCCGTCACTGCGCCAGACGGTCCGTCGGTGGGTTCACTTTTTGTGGGAAAGCAAACACTACAGCAGGCATGTTTAGATGTCAGCGACCTAGCTTGTCCTTGCACATTGCTAGTGGCCTGGGTCCAGAGTTCGCTCTATTTATGAGCCGGGGCCAACACAATGTAACAGTCTGACGTTGTTAACACTGAGCCAAGGAGCATATAGACTATAGCTATGGGGTTAAATGACATTGGTTTTGTATCAAAGGTCGGTCTTTTGAGATGGTCCATAAGTGCTTGCACATGTCAAAGGTCATCCATGGTGCTGTCCGACGGAAAAAAGTTTAATCAGGCAAAAACATTTTTAGTATAGCATCTCATCTGTAGATGACGGGTCACCAGTGGATGTCGTCTACTTAGATTTTCAGAAAGCTTTGGATAAAGTGCCACATCAAAGATTGTTACTTAAACTAAAAGCCCATGGTATAGGTAATGATGTAATCAACTGGATAGAAAAGTGGCTTACACACAGAAGACGGAGAGTAATGGTAGATGGTGAGATTTCAAACTGGTTTTGAGTGGGGTACCACAGGGATTTGTATTAGGCACTATACTGTGTTTAATATATATATAAATGATTTGAAATATGACATATCTAGCAAAGTACTAAAATTTGCAGATGACACAAAAGTATTCAGAAAGGTTACTAATGATACAGATAAACAAAGTTTACAGGATGATCTAGATAAATTAGTTAAATGGTCAGAAAAATGGCAAATGTTATTCAATTTTGGGAAGTGTAAATGTATACACATAGGACATGAAAACATGAACGAAAAATATAAAATGGGGAATGCTGTACTCGGTAGAACCACACAAGGATTTAGGAGTAACATTTAGTGCTGACATGAAAGTTTCAGAGCAATGTGGGATTGCTGCTTCAAAAGGAAATCAAGTTCTAGGGCTAATTAGGAGAACTATCAAGTATAAGGAGAAACAGCTAATTAATTGTACCCCTGTACAAAGCAATAGTTAGACCACATTTGGAATACTGTATTCAAGCATGGAGGCCGTATCATAAATAGTACATAAACAAGCTAGAAAGAATACAACGAAGAGCAACTAAAATGATTCCAGAATTGAGAGACCTTAGTTACGAAAGTCGCTTATTACAATGTGGTTTGACAACACTAGAGACCAGGAGACTAAGAGGAGACCAAATAGAAGTGTTTAAAATAGTGAATGGTTATGAGGATGTTGACAGGAATATGTTCTTCAAACTTAAAGAAGGCAGTAGAACCAGAGGACACAAAGCAGCATTAGTTAAGCAGCAGTGTAGGTTGGACATGAGAAAGTACTCTTTCTCACAGAGGGTGATAAATGAATGGAACAAACTGCCAAATGATTGTGTTAATGCTAGTAGTGTGAATATGTTTAAAAATAGAATTGACAGATATTTGATAAGGGCTGGATACATATAGATGAGAAAATTGTTGGACTCTCGATAAGCCAATGGCTTCCTTGTCCACTTGCCATCTGGAACTTGCTGTTTGGGATGGCAATCTTGTTAAATCTTGTTAAATCTCAATAGTGACACCGATTGGCTGCTGGCGCTTCATGGGAAAGCCTACATAAAATGGAATGGTGACAGTGGGTAGCAACAAGACCATGCCTCTGCATCTATACTCTCTTCGATCTCGGCGAATTCACGAAGCTGAGCGAGAGTCAGATAAGCGAGATTAAGGATGTGCATGATCTTTGCACGTATATGTTGTGACACAAAACAAACGTGTGAGCACTTATAAGTGTTGTAAAAATGCTGCCACCTACTGGCAAATACATTTAAATAAACACAGCAGTCCATTCCATTTTTTTAATAACCTCTGTATTATTTTCCTCCCAACTCTCAAGTCGACAGCTGTCTCCTTACAACTGCGGATGTTGAGAATACCATTTTATGAGAGGGGTGCACGGTAGACTGTTCAAATCCCAATTTATAATTTTTTTTAATTATGAAAACATTTACACACAATATGATCAGTTGATAGAATGTGAAAATCAATCCATGTGAAAAATCAGTTATTATCATCAATATTTACTATTTACTTTTTAGGCATTAACTCTGTTTGTGCTGTTTTTGCCTAAGCATGCAGTTCATTCTGTCAGGGGGTAGTCATATCGAATGTGATACCAGTTGCAAAATCCACATTAATACCCCGGTATTAACAGGAAAAATGAGAACACATGACATTAATTGTGACTTCAGCATTCTCCGGACTACTCCTGTGCCTATGTCACCCTGGCTACAGACACAGCCATTGAGGGATATGGCTTGACATTTACAATTGGCAGAGGAACAGATGTGGGTAGGTATTCGGGCTTTGTCCATACGCCAGGGCCAGTAGAACTGCAAGCGCCACCTGCAGCTGCCGCCGCCGCGGATATATATGTTACATAAACTATTCACACACTACATATATGGACATCAACGAACCGCATTTACGATAGGATAAATCAGTTGATGGTGGAATAAAAAAAAAATTTCTACTATAGAAACATGACTCATGATTTATGTTACAGTGTGTCTCGCCGTGAAGGGATACTCGCATTTGGTTGTGGGCAGAAACCTTAGTGAGATCTTTGAAGATTTTGCTTCCTTCTGGAATGAAATGGTCCAGGAGACACAGCTTCGATGGGTAATCATTTTATCTGTACAATTTGATCCATCTTGATAGCACCTGTCTTGGAACTTATTCGTCTTGTAATTTTAATGGTTGTTAAGCTGCCATTCTGTAAGTACTTAGGATTAGAACATTCAACATAGATAAGCCTGACACTAGAAATGAAATAATTAAAATAATAGAGACTAAAGACATTATAGAGAAACGTTAAATGTAGTGATGGACAATTTGTTACCTCATAGTAAAAAAAAAAAATATATATATATATATATATATATATATATATATATATATATAATGGTAAATTTATTCTGGCTGTTATTGGACATATAATGGAACTCCTTGATTGTAAAGCTATTACAAAATAGTGTACAACTTTGGTTTGTTGACCTTGCCATAAAATAAACTGTGCAGCAGAATGTCGAATATTGAACCACACGATTAATTCCATTACGAAAACAATTATTAAAACATGCGTATGCAAAATCTAAGTGGAGTTAACATAGAATTATAATGATTCAAATGAAAAACTATGCATTTTATTTTTTAGAAAGATTCAGTTCAATTATCAACATATGGTCGTAAATAAATGTTAGAAAATAGTACTGCAAATGTAATTAATTCATATACTATTTTGAGAAAATATTTTTTTAATTATTTTATGTGCTTAATACCGTTAACATGGCATCATGAATTATTTTTGTATGCCAATTGCAATTATTGAATGTACATTCCTACTTGAGGCATGCATTAATTATGTTTATTTATGTAGCTTGGACCTCAGAAAGGAGTTGTTCATTTAGCTGTCGGAGCTATAATGAATGCTATCTGGGACCTGTGGGCCAAAATCGAAGAAAAGGTAATGTGTTAGTAGCATAAAGATGAATTTTGAAATATAAATATTTTAATAAAGGGTAGCAATGCTTTCACTTCTGAAGATAACATACCAAAAATTGTATTAATTTACTGACTGGATTTCAATGTTCAGTGGTGTAACATGTTCAAATAAATAAGCTCAAGGTATCTACATTTTATATAATATTATGTAGGTGTTTCATTGATGTTTGTAATAAGTGATACTATGCAATGCTTGCACAAGAAAATGGCTTAACATGTTGTGTTGCATTTGTTTCAGCCAATGTGGAAATTGCTGGTTGACATGGTAGGACAATTTGAAGATTTATTATCAAACAAGTGGTTAACATATTTCATATCGTTTCTTGTTGAATAACTAGTGTAATGTTACTGAAAACAATTTGTTTTCAGTCCACCTGCTCATTATGAATAATCGTTAATCTAAGAAAATATTGTTTTAATTTGTTTTCAATACAAAAGCCATGTATCATAATTACCTCCAAATCAATTCTGTTAACAGGAGCCTGAGAGGTTACTCTCCGTTGTAGACTTCAGCTATATGTAAGTACAGTTACATAGAGAGAATGTCGATTTAATTTTATAACTTAAATTTTAAGCCAATTCATGCAAGTAGTTT
This sequence comes from Lamellibrachia satsuma, assembly GCA_033239005.1. Classification (NCBI taxonomy): domain Eukaryota; kingdom Metazoa; phylum Annelida; class Polychaeta; order Sabellida; family Siboglinidae; genus Lamellibrachia; species Lamellibrachia satsuma. Next base: position 1,240,994 of record BSQZ01000062.1, on the reverse strand, counting down.
AAAACTGTTATAAATGATCCTGAAAGGCAGAAGAACTCTCCTCTCTCTCTCTCTCTCTCTCTCTGTCTCTCTCCTCTCCCTCTCTCCCTCTCTCCCTCTCTCCCTCTCTCCCTCTCCCTCTCTCTCTCTCTCTCTCTCTCTCTCTCTCTCTCTCTCTCTCTCTCTCTCTCTCTAGTACTTTTACGTGCTAGTACTTTGACACAATCAAGTATTTCAGGCATCCCGTTGTTAGCACAGTAACCTTCTGCTTTGTGTTTTTTATATGGTCTTGGATACATTGCATGGAATTGGAATGGGAATATTTGTATCGTGTATGAATTGTATGTTTTAGAACTGATGCGCTGTCTAAAGATGAAGCATTAGGTGAGTACACAAGAGTAGCGTGTAAATCAACAACGTTTAATATTTGTAATCACAGACTAAAGACAACATATACGAATGTGCACAACTGGGTGAACTGTTACCTGTCATTGTTGTGCGTGTCTATTTACTGTTGTTGTTGTTGTTGTTGTTGTTTTCTCTGCTGTGTCTGTGGTGAGGTTGACATCGATACTGGTCATCGTCTTTTTTCCCTCCACTGTTCCCACAGTCTGCCATCTCCACAACCTGTCTCCACTCCTCCTATCTCTTATTCCCGTTCTCATCTCCCCTCTCACTTCTGCCAGTCTATCTTAACCCAGTCCTCATATCTCAGATGCGGTCTTCATTAACCATTCCTCTTCCATTCGTTCCAAGAGTCCAGGCGACGTGAAAATATATCAGATGTTTTTTAATCTCACATTTGATAAAAAGAAATACTGTTATTGAGCCTGCTTAAATAATTCGTAATAAATGCATTTAAAAATTTTTATTCTTCAGAGATCCTCAAGAAAGGCCAAGAGGGGAAGGAAGAGAGGGGTGTGTATCAGATTTGTTTCATTGCTGAAATCTTAATTATATATATTTGCAACACTGCTGTGTTCTGTTGCAATATGTCTTCATTCCTTTCTTAGGTAAATGTTGTTGCTATAAATTACCTAATGTTTTATTACTAAACATAAATTGTTTGTAGAGGCTGACGTTTTAGCCAATGGCATCATGGCGTATACAACTTCTATTGCATGGATGGGTTACAGCGATGAGAAGGTCGTTCAGGTATGGCATTATTTAATTATTTGGTGAATCGTTTCATCTACAGTGTAGGATTGGTGGTAAAACGGACACTGGTAACAATGGTAATGGACAGCGGTAAAATAGACAGTGGTAAAATGGACAATGGTCAGATGGACAATGAGGACTGATACAGACCATTCAAGTGGTGGCTACATAGTCTGTTGTCCAAGTGTCCAAGACATCTCTTCAGCGATTTTACAATTGTTATAATGTCGATGTCCTTGTGGTGTTTGTGATTTTAGCACTCTATTTCTGCATAGGTGCCAAGCATGAGTGGTGCACACCTGTAAATGTAACACTTATAGTAGACATTAAAAAGATCACAAACGAACGCATATGATTGGTTGCGTCCACTGCATTGCAAGCATACTCAAAAGGACCGTGCCGTGCACACTGGGATATGCTCATTGGATCTGGCAAAACATAATGGCCACACAGTCCCGGCTCAAAGTACAAGTGTATTTCCATCTAATTTAAACCTGTTTTCGATACGTGTTTTTCAGCTGTGCAAAGAAGCTCTTGCTGATGGGTTCAAAAGGTACGTTCATGGTATCTCTCATATCACCCACAACGACGCATGTTTACAGTAACAATAAGGACACAGAAATAGTGTTGTTGTAAACTTAATTTATATTTTACTCTCTACACTCTTTTATATGTAATTACTTCCTCTTTATATGTCGGCAACAAATCGCTGTAGGGACTCTTAGTTACAAAAATAATCACATTGCAACTAGTTTAATAATGTGTCCTGTGTGGTAAATCATTTTATACATATCGTATATTGCTGCATACATTAACTTTGTATCTGATTGTGGTAGCTTCAAAGCGAAAGTGGGAGTAACCTTGGAGGACGACATGAGACGATTGGCCCTTGTAAGACGAGAGATCGGAGATGACAATAAGCTGGTATGGACATCGTATATTTTAATCCACGTGGTTCATTTTGTCCAGAAAGGGGGTTTATTTGACTGATGGCATTACATTTTCCCAGGCAAATTTCGAAGACAATTTTAATAATATCGCTATTATGGCAGGAGTGTTTCGGTGTTTACAGCAATGTAAAGTGACCACAGCAATGATGGCATGACGTGTATCACACGCACTTCTAGTGATGTCATGACGTGTATCACACGCACTTCTAGTGATGGCATGACGTGTATCACACGCACTTCTAGTGATGGCATGACGTGTATCACATGCACTTCTAGTGATGTCATGACGTGTATCACACGCACTTCTAGTGACGGCATGACGTGTATCACACGCACTTCTAGTGATGGCATGACGTGTATCACACGCACTTCTAGTAATGGCATGACGTGTATCACACGCACTTCTAGTGATGGCATGACGTGTATCACAGGCACTTCTAGTGATGGCATGACGTGTATCATACGCACTTCTAGTGATGTCATGACGTGTATCACACGCACTTCTAGTGATGTCCATTTATCCTATGTGTTGGACGAGGAAGACATTGCTGAGAACCTATCCAACGACAGAAATATTTTTCATGTCACAGTGACAAGTCTCACAAGAATACCTCATTTATAATTTTGCCATCGTGTAGTCAATATTTAACTTTTTTGGACTCCGAAACTTGAAGAAGAAACACCTTTTTGCATTGTAATGAAGGTATAAAGAAGTCATATAAAATGCTCCGAGAAACATGCAGAGTCTTTGTATCGACCAGTGTTGTTGTTGCTGCAATATTTTACAGTGATATCGCTTTCAGAGTGCAATGTCTTCCCTTGGCTATCTTTTATACTGTTAATGTACGTATTTACAACAACGCATATCCTGCAATACCGTAAATATACCACAGCTATGCGCTTAGTCGTGTCATTTCGATTGAAGCCGTAAACGGTTGGAAATCCTTTAAAAACGTTGATGTAAAACATGCTCACTATAGTCATCTATGGTTTTGAACAACTCCAGATGGTTGACGCCAATCAGATTTGGGATGTGGATCAGGCTGTTGAGTGGATGAAACCTTTGGCCAAGTACAACCTAACTTGGATTGAAGAGCCAACTTCACCAGATGATATCCTGGGTCATGCGAAGATTGCAAAGGTGTGCTCATGTTGTTGTCAAACCGGGAGTCGTTTACCATACATAAGTGTTTCTGCAGAGGATTACATCTGACAGTAACTGTTATTATGCATGAAATGACTAAAATTACTTATTGGAACATTACATCTTTACTGACATCAATTAATGCATTGGTAGTATTTGAAAGCGTTTTTTTTAAGGTAACAATTTGTCAAAAGCCAATTGTAACTTGACCATATCAATAATGTGTTCCTGCAATATTTTGGCTCACATAGTTTAATTCACGTGATGATAATTATTTATCTATAGCTGAACGTGTTACTGCATTTCTTTTAGGCCTTGAAGCCGCTGGGCATTGGCGTGGCGACTGGCGAACACTGCCAAAATCGCGTCATGTTCAAACAGTTCCTGCAGGCGGACGCGCTACAGTTCTGCCAAATAGATAGCTGTCGACTCGCCGGCCCCAACGAGATCATCTCCGTCTTGCTGATGGCTGCCAAGTTTGGAGGTACTGCGGAACACCGTCACACGTACAGTAGACTATTAAGCGGCTGATTCTCTTAAGCGGCGCACGCTAATACAGCAGGAATACGGAATGATCCCGTCCCAGACAATATATTTGACTCTGCTAAGCGGCTAATTCTGTTATGTTCAATTATGTTAAGCGCAGTACGTTGTATAACGCGTGATGATATATGTTTGGTTAAATTGAGTTAAATTAAGTTAAACTGAAAGGAAGTGAACCTGCGTTATTTATAATTTTGTTTTATTTGGTGCTACCACTGAAGTCAAGATCGGTGTAGTATATTATCAATAATATATGTAATTATCAACAATATATTCTGCCAATGCTTGTACATTACTACAACGCAGTCTAAAATAACTTAGGGGTTACATTTTTATTTTATAAAAATTGCATATGGTGTGAGAACAAGAGCTTCGTTTGTGCAAATAGCTCCTGGAATCGTTATATCAAACGTTTGGCTATGAATAATGCTTGTTTAATAGGTTTCTTTCTTTGTCTTTGGATGACGACAATGCCTGACTTTCTTGCTTGTCAATGGCCGAGTTGGCGTGTCTAGTTGGGGATGATTTGACCTGCAGTTGCTGATGGATGGTTTGGTCTTGCTTGCAGTGTCATGTTACAACAAACAGTTTATATTGGTCTTAGCGGTGTCTAACAAGCAATATCACTTTTCGGCTTGCAGTACCCGTATGTCCCCATGCTGGAGGGGTAGGGCTCTGTGAGATGGTCCAACACATGGCAATATTCGACTATATATGTGTGTCCAAGACCAGAAAAGACAGGTCAGTTGTGTAAATGTAAAATGTGTAACGTAAAATTATTAGACAACTAGCAAAATTAATATTATTATCTATTTTGTACTAGATGAAGTGTTGTCGAACATTCGCGATTTATTTTATATTCTACAGCTTGATCGTTGTATGTTAAGAATACATTTGTATCTCTTGCTAAGCGATGGAGCTTAGTACAATAGATCAACAAAGCTGTGTTCATATTGATAATTGTTGTTAAAAACCGGTGTGATCTTGCTAAGCAGCTATGTTTTGACGCTTACTTGACTTAGTCCAACATGTACTGTACCACTGCATCTACGGCCCTTGAAACATTGGATGTTTGCTTGCAGAGTGCTGGAGTACGTTGATCACCTTCACGAGCATTTCGTGCACCCCGTCATTGTGAAGGGAGGCAGCTACCACGCACCGACCGTTAGTATCACTTTACAGTCGATTCTCGCTATATGGAACATGGTATTGTTGGGACTTTGTTGGCCAAATTGTTCCATGTATCCGATGTTCCTCATAACACAGTGCGGGACAGAACGAGGCTCTTGAAATTGTTCCTTTAAGAGGTTATTCCTGACACTAGGAGACCATATAGCAGGAACGTGTACGCACGCACGCACACACGCACGCACGCAAACAAGCATATACACAGTGTGGTTATTTGTATGGTTACACGTTCTACCGTAACTTGCAATCATTGCATCTTCTCATTCTTTGCACTTCCAGAAACCTGGATACGGCACCGAGATGAAGGCAGGCTCTCTCGACGAATACGAATATCCCCGAGGCAGTCGCTGGCAGAAGCTCTTCGCTGACGGCTTATTCAAGTGAAACAGGGGGACTATTTCGATCGACTAAACACGAAGTTGGCCCTCTCTCTGTATCGCAGGGTTGCCAAAATTTGAAGGAAAGCATGAGGAAATTTACTCGAAATTTGAACTGAAGTTGGTGTAATCATCGGCGCGATGTAGCTGAATTGTCAGATATAATTTTAGATATATCGTCACATATTCATAGACTATACGCATAATCGAGGCTTCTCGTACGGGCAAATTGCGCATATGAATACCTGCTCTGCCAGTATGAGAGTTTTATGAATCTTATATTTTAATATATAATATTAAAATTAGACTAAGAAAAAAAACTTCATCTAATAATAATCGTAATTAATCTTAAAACTTTCCCGGGCAAATTCCTACCTTCTCTGGGTTGACGGTAATGGCATTGACATTTGCATAGCCTTTATATGACGTTTATTATATCCTCATTTTACTGCAAGCAACGCAATTGGTGACCATCTTGGAGTTGCTAAAAAATGTTGCCCACATGAAACTTCGCACTGCCTGTATGAGCTGACCCTTAAAAAAACATGCGTGTGATTGTCAGACATATCGTTATATGCATAGGATATGCGTACGGTTGTCATATATATCGTCATATGCGCAGGATTATCAGAAAACCCATGCGTGCGTAGGGTTGGCAACACTGAAATCGTTACAGTATTTATGCAATTACGAAAATGAATAAGCAGTACAATACGTAGAGTTAGTTAATCATACGCATGCACGTTACGTTAGGTAGGGTTTAACATTAACCTAAAATAATTATATTTGCAAAACGAAACAATTACAAAGAAATATTTTCATAACATCAGTTATTACGTGCAATACGACAAACTATAACATCATTAGGTGCACTGCTATAAAATTACCAAAAAATACATTGTTACACACAGAATAATGTGACCTGATACGCGTCTTCATTTAAACAAAATGTTTAACTAACGGACGAACATTGGAATAAGTTGCAGCGGCAAAGCATGCTGCAAATAATGAAATTAATAAAATTATATTTTGCTTTGTATATTCGCGTGGTTTTATTATGGTCATGCACATATATGTGATGTCACTAATGTATGTATACTCCAATACATAATATTTCACGGTTTCTTTACATCGAAACCTTCGGGTTGATCATTGCGCGATTGAACAATTTCGCGGTGTTTGCAGAAACCAAAGTAGGCCTAATCCATCGTTTCACAATAGAGTAAAGATTAACGAAGCAGCATCGTCACGTTGTGTTGTGTGATGACGCGCGTTAGAATGGCGAAATGCTAGTGTTCATCGAAAAGTCACCTTTATAATTAAACTTTTAAAAAGCATTTTAAACGTGGGCACGATAGAGAGAGAGAGGAGAGAGATTACATATTTTTATAGCATAAATGTAGAAAGACAACAAACAGTCTTGTTGAACTGCAACTTTGAGGGATATTTAGATATTCCGGTACTAAATGTTTTGCCTTGCACAAACCAGAGATAAAAGCAACAAAAGAACAAAGGATTTTCTCTCTAAATATTGCAAATAACTATTTCTTTCCGGCATCCTGCCTTCGTGGAGGAAGCTGGCAGCCTGTATAAACAGATATGTCAACGGAGAAGCAGACCTTGCTGAGTGCGATCCTGTGCAGGTCTCGCTTCAGACTACGCAGCTTGCTCAGTGATAGCTGAACAAGGGGAACATTTCACGGAACTTCTCATTTAGCTCCTTCTTCAAGTCTGACGGTCGGGTGTAGTCCATCACTGGTGTGTGTAGGTCGGACGAAAACATACAATCTACACAAAGAACTTTTGCCGTTTTTCAACTCAGTTGGACTAAAACTAATTCAATAGTTTTTCAGATGTACGATGGGAATGTCATGAGTTTCCGGTGTTTGCCGGATCTCAGCTCTGGATCGTCCAGCAGATCCGGATGGTAGATCAGTTCTCCTGTGTCGAATCTGTTGTTGAAAATGAAAGGCAATGTAAATAAATTAATGCAGAGAACGCAAACATGATACCAGGTGCACTGCAGCTGCTACACATGTAGGCATCGTGCAAAGTCATGAATAATTTATACTAATAAAAAAATTTTTTCCAAACTAAATGTTTGTGGAAATTATGCAAGGCTAAACATAATAATCGGAGAAACACATCCAAAGCATTAGTATTATTATTATTGCTGTGTAAATTATGGTACTGTATGTAAGGAAATACAGAATATTAAAAACGACCATAAATGGCACAATTTTGACCGTATGACACTGCAATTCACAGGTCTTTCCTGTGTGATAATTCTCTCTACAAAAGTATAAATGCAGAATTTGTCCATGTCAAACTGTGCAAACAGAGAAAAGAGTATGAATTTGTTTATTGAGAAACTGTATTGTCTTATTAGGTCATATACTGTATGGTGTAATGTAAACTTTAACTAAACTATTGGTCATGACATATGATATAATGCAACATAACTGATGCAGACCCAGGACAGCATGCAGTAACATGCACACGTGCAACACATTTTACCACTGGTGAGATAAAGGCATAGGCGCCAACTCTAACGACTTACTAGTAAGTCTTACAGATTTTCTTAAAGGTCTCACAGAGACAGGAATTTAAAAAATTTTAATATAATTGTTATGCATTTTGAACAAAGCTTTTCTTGCATATGACCCCTTTTGTCAAATCGTACGTAAATAACAAATAATTCGTTCAAAACACGTCCGAAGAGTGATTTTCACAAACATTTTAGCTGTGCGCAATCAGCTGTGCCAAAGTCTTGTGCGATCCAATAAATATATCCCAGTTCACCTGGCGAACTCATAGATAATCGTATCGTGTGCACCACTCAAGGTTGGTGTAATGCTTCCTTATTTTATGCACCATATACAAAATGTCCTGTATTTCTAACTATAGGAATGCATCAGTTTCAGACAGCTTTTTCAATAACACCGTGTCTTTATTACATCCGCCGCAGGGGGATCAGAACCCGGATGACAGCGTAGGAATATCAATTCTCATTGCACATCACAATAACATGTAAATCAACACAGTTGGCACATATGGATAACGGTCACTAGAGATATCTGAATAAAGACTATCCACACTTTCCAGTTTCAACTTAAATGTTCACCTGTTGCCAAACAGTGTAAGGTGTTGTGGGGTGAAATTCCAAACAGGCGATGCAAAGATGCATATAATAAGCACTGGGCACAAGTCGCAGTGTGTTCTACAAATTTAAAACCAATCATATGTTGTGGCAATCTTATCTGTTCTAACGACGTTTTGCAAGAAACAAACACAACCAGGACTACGACAGGACATGAATGAACACCACACCATGAAGTAGTGTAATAATCGTCGATAATCAAGAATAAGTTATTTAGTAGAATCAAAATGGTTGGGATAGAATCATTCACTATTCCCAGAATGATACATTGTGCCACTTAACCTGCCAGTTACACACATAATAGCACAACACATGTTTTCCTGGAAAAACTTCAGACTATAAACCAGTATTTTTGACACGACAAACAAATAAACACTACACAACTGGAAATATTATTGACTCTGGCTGTTGTCATATTGACAAACTCCTGCGAGATTTACATAACTAAATTGCGACTTTCATCTACCTATTAAGCGAAGCCCAATGTATCTACATAACCCTCAGTAATGTTTGGCAGTTTCTTAACTGGAATTTTCCAAGTGGTGCGGCAATGCAATAAATGTCATCAAATACTAGTCAGGACAATTATTATAATTTTCTAGCATAAATGTTTTAAGCATGCAATTGCTCAATTCAATCACATCCACACAGCACAAAAATCATCAGTCTTTTTGGGAGATGCATTGATAGAAAAAATCTACAAAATAAATGAAATAAAATCCGCCAGGAAGACCCGAGTTGTGACTGACGACTGATCATTGAGCAAGCGACACACACAAGCTGGCGGCAAAGAGAGAAAGAGACACAATGGCTGCACACAGAGGTCTACCTCGTTCTGGGGGAGACACAGTGGTTGCCACACAGAGGTCTACCTCGTTCTGGGGGAGACACAATGGTTGCCACACAGAGGTCTACCTCGTTCTGGGGGAGACACAATGGTTGCCACACAGAGGTCTACCTCGTTCTGGGGGAGACACAATGGTTGACACACAGAGGTCTACCTCGTTTTGGGGAGACGCAATGGCTGCTACACAGAGGTCTACCTCGTTCAACATCTGAGACGTACGGGAGAAACTTCACGCAAGTGGCTGCGGAAAAATGGGTTTTGTCGGGGACGATGTCGAGTAAGCCATCCTGGTAGCATCGAGGTTGAGGAACACATGCATTCATCAGTGTCATAATGTAACGACGGCTTAGACATTAATTATGAATCCAACAATAGTAGACAGTAGAACCGTTTTGTTTACTGTTAAGTTACATACATAGTAGAGCACTTGTGTGTTGGTAAAAGTACAGGTATGTTCTTATATAGCGGGGTAGGGGCAGGCATTGTTAATTGAACCATTTTTCATTCTTTTTGATATGTAGTGCACAATCATATTCATAAGAGAAAATTGTTTTGCTCGCATAAGTTATGATTATTAGTAGATAATGTTATACCAAGGTAATATATCTAGTATGAATAGATAATTATGTGTAGCCGATTCAAATAGCGTTGGTAAGCTGGCTCAACTAACACTTGGTGTTGGTTAAGTTGAGCCACAGTGTATAATTTACATAAGCCTTGTACTAAAATTCCATAACGACTCAGCCAACACAACTACCCAATGGGTACAACACGTCTCTGACAAGTCTACTTGGCGAATTAATAAGTCGACACACTTAATTAATATAGACTTAAAGGCCAATCGCAACCAGCGTAATTAATTGTTAATATATTGCCTTGTCGTTATCCGATGTCCCAATTTGCTCGGACAAATGAATTCCCTGATGTATTTTTGGGTAAAGAATAATCATCTTCGTTCTTTACCCGCTGCTCAGCTAACCCTCCCTTGGGCCTTGGGTGGCTCAACTAGCCCCGTTTCAACAATTAAACATTTAAGCTAACTTCTCAATAATGCGCGAAGTGATGTAAATAATCTTCTTCCCTATGCATGGTTAAACCATTTGTAAGTGTACATATAATAAAGTCTGGTCACATGCATTGATAGTTTACACACCAGTAGGCACTAACCACAATCACCAAGTTTCGAAAAACGTCCAAAAAACCGTAACATGTTCGGGCCTTTGTGACAAATGACACTTATTGTATTAGCAGCAGTAGTGGTTACCGTGGACCAAACCACCAGCAAAACAAACTTCGCATCTTACTAAGATTTTCTGAATTGTAAACCAATTTCACATTTCCAACTGCGATGCAATATATTTCCATACCATCACAATATATTTCCATACCATCACGATATATTTCCATACCATCACGATATATTTCCGTACCATAATGATATATTTCCATACCAGCACGATATATTTCCATACCATCACGATATATTTCCATACCATCACGATATATTTCCATACCATAATGATATATTTCCATACCAGCACGATATATTTCCATACCATCACTGCTAAAGTTGTGTATTTATCAACTTTACTGCTGCCATGATGGCTTGCACAGGGAACCTGGAAAATTCCATTTTCCCAGTCTTTCATGTGGCGCCTCTCCAGTTCACCGGAGGTATCGCTCCCCACCGCGTGGTGTCTCCCCCGAACGAGGTACACCTCAAACGAAGCAGCATTCGTTTGTTTCTTTGCTTGCGTTTATCACTTCCTCTTTGTGCTTGGGACGAATATGAACTCAGTCAGTATCTTTAAGATTTATATGCTAATTAAAAGTTGTTTTTTTCTGATGGTTTAGATTTTGGTAATTAGTATTATTTCTACCTAACTAATTGTTTTTAGAATCCAACAAGAAATAATTGAATTCATCCATGTTCCATTGCATAATGTCACAAGACTTTTATTCTATTTTATCACATGCACGGGATATTATGGATTTGTGGTTTGCATTTTTGGGTTGCTGTCAATTGTACATTTTGAATCTAAGCAGTCAGCTGGTGACAATGCTATGTGAATAATAATTTGACAGACTTACCAACATACAGACTACAATGTAAATGCACTAAAGCATGATATTTCTCAAATAAATTTGTTTCAGAAGCAATGCTGTGATGCTTCAAACAAGATACATGCACATTAGTGCCCTGCACGGGCCGGGCTTTAGGTCCAAGCTCGGCCCGGCAGCCCGCGGGATGGGCAGGGCCTGGGCCTACATATTGCGGGCCCGGGCTGAAAACAATTTAAACACATCGGGCTTGGGCCGGGCCGGGGCCTAGTGTGAGCGGGCCGGGCGGGGCTTGGGCTGGGCCTGGACATAATAAAAACATTCATACAAAACCCAGATTATTAATTTTATTATTAATAAAAACTGATTATAAATTGTAATTCCGGTTAATGAATGCTTCAAATTATTTCTTTAGTATAATATAGTTGCAAATTGAGACCTTGCATGGAGTTATGAATGACACTAGTGCTTTATATAACCTCTTCAACAATGGGACTTCCTATGGTATCATTTTAATAATGTGCATTCTTTTAATAGAGACATTTTATATAAAATATATGCATAGTCGCATGCCCATATCTTTGCATTGTAATTCTTTAAACATGTACATTTTTGGCATGAATGTACCCTTTTGCACAGATCTAATGGCCCCATATCAGACCACTTAAGTTCACCTGGCTGGAAGCAGCCAGCCCCACATGTTTACTTTAGACATATTTGCGGAGGCAATCAAGCCATGGTTAATCATCAACTTATCACCCAACCAGTGGACATTCTATTGTCTAGGTCTTCCCTCCAAATATTGCCTGCCTGAATTACCATCCCACTGGCCACTGCCCACAACCCAGTAGTGCCAGTACCCAATACCCACCCCAGTTGGTAATTGGTATTTTTCAATTGTGTTAACTAGTGTCTACTGTTCAGTGTCTACAATTCCCCAAGTACTGATTCATTCACACTTGTACTTATTCACACATGTCTGAACCTGATCTGTCTCAGGCTAGTGACTGCAGACCTGCTGGAAATGCCACTGGGTGTCAGTGCCAGTGGGTGACATAGTAGTAGCTAGTACTAGCTACTAGCTAGACACTACTAAACAACAACTGACATTAGTATTTCAGTAGTAAACATTATACAATGTTCATATATTACTTTTTATTTAATAAAACAATAAGTCTGTTTTTACAGTTTATTTGTGTTTCGTCTTTCTTATAAGATTATAGGTTTATCTTCTCTAAACTTAGCGGGCCGCGGGTTTGCTGGCCGCTGGCTTACCAGTCTTTGGCCCGCGGGTATGGGCCGGGTATGGACCTGAAACTTGCGGGCCGGGCCGGGCCGGGCCTGGGCCAAACATTCACGGTCTGGGTCGGGCCTAGGCCGGGCCTGGGCCTAAATTCTAGTTTGCGGGCCTGGCCGGGCCGGGCTTGAAAATTTGTTACGGGCCTAGACTATAACTGCTAATTGCGGGCCGGGCTTGGGCTCAAATTATAGGCCCGCGAAGGGCACTAATGCACATACCGCATTTGGTAGTGTTTTGTCGAATAGTTTTATGAAATGGCACACGAGAGTGTAACACTGATGGAAGATCAAAATGCATAAAATGTTATTGCAATGTACTAGTGTAAAGTAGCTACACATAATGATTGCAATTATACATCTTTACCACTGGAGCTAGTTGTGTTTATTTAGGCGTTGCCCATAGCTTTATATCAATTATGTGATCCATATTGTCGCTGGTATAGTTGGTACATACTGAGTTATTCTGATATTCTCTTCTCAAGTCTTCAGCCTTGTGGCAGGTCTGTACCTTGTCTTCATCTCTATTCCATCTCACCATTTTCACCATCGTCTGCTTTAACGACATCACCACACCACACCACACCACACCACACACAACCACCACACCACACAACACCACACCACACCACACCACACCACACCACACCACACCACACACACACACACACACACACACACACACACACACACACACACACACACACACACACACACACACACACACACACACACACACACCACACACACACACACACACACACACACACACACACACACACACACACACA